>CAOLHI010002283.1:0-272794 GCA_948474755.1 Ctenosaura bakeri
GACTATTCCCTAGTCTTGTTTCCTAGATACAGGACACTGTTAGAACAGTTGCTTCACTGCCACCACTGCTGCTCTTTCCCTTCCACTTCTCTTCCCCCAACTCTGGAGCTGTGTCTCTCATAGCTACTGCTGGAGAGGTGCAGCCACTTGGGGCAGGGGCAAAATAAGGGCATTCCCCTCCCCAAAATAAGAATGCTGCCCCCAGAAATAAATGTTCTATCAGTTTCCTAGTTTCTAGCATTGCAGAGAGTGGCACACTCAAAATCATTCACACTTAGAACTCTCAAGTTGACTTTATTCACTTTCCCTTTATAACTTTGCCTGCCCCTTTTCTTTGGATGCTTAAACTGTATCTCTAAATGCAGAACTGAAGTTTTAAGTTGCTGCAATACAAGACATTTGGTGACTGAATGAAAATTTCACAGGGTAAAAGAATTCTTGCTTGAGGGTAATGCCCTCATTTTGCCTACTCCCACATAGCTACATCCTTGTAAAGTGTAAGGGTGGGGGAACATTTGTTCTGTGCAAAACAACCCAATAGCCATTCAGTCAGAGGCAAACTGATCATTCACAAGCTTATCTTTCCTCTGGGGGATGCAGCAAGGCAGCAGAAATGTCAAGGGAGGTCCTTTCTTCCCCAGCAACTCAACAATTCCCCAGCAACTCAACTCTTTTGTATCAGCTGTGAGCATCACCTGTGTCTCCTACTTGTTGCATCAGGAAGGCACTTGTGTTCTGATGCTGAAACCATCCTGTTGCATCTTAGAAGCCATGGGGCAAGGAGTGCCCTGTGTGGGCTGGCGTGGCACACAGCTTCACACCACAGGAGTGCTTCCATTTGATGAAGCTTTGATTAAGACTAGTCTCTCTTCCCTGCTGTAAAAGTTAATTGTACCAAAAGCTGAGAGACTAGTAAGTTTGGACAAGGAGGAAGAGAGGGTGCTACACACCCAGCCCTCCTGATTGAAGGAGTCTTCCATCATCTCTCTCAGGTCATTGAAATCTATGAATCCTCTCCCCTTCTTGTGGATGACAGTGGCCAAACAACCGGTTCAAATGTGTTACCAATCAAATCATCTACCTCTTGGTCAGATGCCAGAAGAAACATACAGCCAGAAAACATTACTTGCTGCTTTGTGCTTTCCGCAAGCTATCTGCATTAATGAACAAAACAGGAAACTCTCCTCCAAAGATGCACTCTTTACAGGCTTAGAGACACTCTGCCCATAAATTAAAAAACAAACAAACATAAAAATTGATTTCTGTTGGAATGGGAAAACTCAGAAGCATTGTATTGACAAATCCATTGTAAATCAGGCTTGGTTCTCTATTGGTTCTCTCTATATACCGTATTATAAAAGTATAACAATTATTTCTAAAATTGTTTTACTACATATAAATTAGCACCTGCAAATGTTATATAAACAATTGCCTTCTTTTGCCCTCAATTTGATTCTGCATTTCTTTTTGTGGGGAGGGGTAATATCTAAATGCCATCCTATTTTCCACAAGCAATTGCACAAAAAATCCTTATCTGGAAGCACCCCAAATCTCCATTTGCTGCTCATATCCATCTTTGAGATGTGTACATGAAAGGATTGTGGGGAAGTAGAAAATTGTTGCTCTATATGAAACTATTTTATTGCTTTATCTTGCCATGAAATTATATGAAGGGTTTATAGAATGAATAGACCTTTTCTCACAACCCCTTTCCCCACTTTAGGCTTTGTTGTTGTTGTTGTGGTGGTGATATGCCTTCAAGTCATTTCCAACTTATGGTGACACTAAAGTCAACCTATCACAGGGTTTTCTGGAGTTGGAAATATGTGACACACCCAAGGTCATCCAGTGGTTTTCCATGGTTGAGTGGGGAATCAAACTCTGGTCTCCAGGGTTGTAGTCCAATGTCCAAACCACTACACCATGCTGGCTCTCCTAATTAGGCTTGGAAAAGTACCACAACTTGGAAAAGTTACTTTTCTGAATGACAGCTTTCAGAATACATGCAGTTTCTGAGAGCTTTAACCTCTCAAAGTAATTTTAATATGTTCCAAAATTAATTACTCCTATTACTACATACCAGCTTAAATCCTATTAGGAGTCCTAACTAGAGTAGAACTATTGAATCAATTGGATTTATCTATGTGTTGACTCATTATTCAACAATCAATTTGATGGACCTAAAGGCATCAGATTCCATCTGATCTGGGAAGCTAAGCAGGGTCAGCCCTGGTTACTACTTAGATAGGAGATCATCAAAGAATACTAGGTGGTGTAGTCAGAGGAAGGAACTGGCAAAACCACCCCTAAGTATTAGGTGGACCATTGATGACTGGAAGATCTTATTTTTCTACATGCATAAGTTTGTACGTTCAGGCTTCTGTTTTTCTGGGGACTGCAGGTACAGGATCCCCATGAAAGTGGGAAAAACTGTAAATATGGTAAGACAACCATAATTAACACACACACACACACACACACACACACACAGAACCTATACTGGCGAGGTGGCTGGGCCCAGTTGTGCATGCATTCTCACCTACTCACTCACGTGAGCAGGCAGGAGGGGGAAAGGATCAGGACAAGGGAGTGGGAGAAGGGAAACAGGGGACACCTATCCCATTCCCTTCTCCTTTCCCTCCTGTGAGAGTGAGTGAGCAAACCCAGACACCCTCCGTCCTCCTGTCCCATCCCCTTACCCCAGTAATCCACAAATAATCCAAGCGCAAATGCTTAACCCGCAAAGGTGGAGGGCTGACTGTATTGTTAAATAGATTTTATGTTATATTTATAACTTTGATTTTAAAAAGATTAAAAAGATGTGTGACATTTACATTTATCTTACTACAATCCTTTCAGCTTAATTTAATACGAAGTGATGGTGTGGGGATACCTCCATACCAAGCCTTCCACACAAATACCTTGAGACATAGCCACAGCCAAAACATGGAGTAGCTGAGTGTAGCGACCACATAGTAGCAATTGAAGAACTAAAGCAGCAGAGCAAAGGCTCTGGGTCAGTGTTTATGCGCTCTGAGCTGAATCATCATCAACTGGCACAATCCAAATAGCAACCTTGGCTCCACCACTTATCATCTAATCAAAGGACCATCCTGTGCCTCTTTTGCCTCAAAATTTGGGGCTAGCAATCCCCAAGTAGCATTCTCAGTGGCCCAACTATTACTAAGGTCCTATCTCCAGAGGAACCCTTCCTTTTAAGCTATATGAAACCAGATCAGACATGAACATGCTGTGCTTTCCGCAGACAAGAGGTGCCCTTCTGCTGTCCCTTGGTTTCTCAGTGACACCAAAGGTGTGAAAGTTGGCTCAACTGTTAGGGCACTGTTTTGAGGCTTGTTCCATGACAGCCTCCTTGTGTGACTTTGAGAAAATGACTCATTCTCTTTGGCTTGAAGTTCAAGCCTTAAATGTTTGATCATACAGCTCTGCTTCACTGAAGTGCTGAGAGGATATTCAGAGGCTCCTAATATCACAGACATCCAAAAACACACTACCAGTATCATTGTACATTAGGTGTGGTATCATTCTAGGCGTGTTCACTCAGGCCTGAGTCCCCACATTATTCAGTGAGGTGTACCTAGTATATGTCTAATAAGACTGAAGCCTTTCATAGCATTATCAGTGTGCATGGTACTTACAAAGCAAGCAAAAACAGGTCTCTGCCCCAGGAAGCTCACAGTCTAAAAACTGAGTTTGGCTGAAATCTCGTTGGTTAATTCCAACTAGAGTGTATATGTGCTTTCAAGGCACGTGTTGACTTATTCTTTTCTGCTTGTTTCTCTAAAGTATGTAAGTCATCAAAGTTCCTAGGCAGAAGGATCTTTTAAAAGTTTGTGCATACTATATATTTATTTATATTGTTTTGTTTTCAGATGACTTTACATTGTCTTAAAGTACCGATGTTTTAACATGGTAGTTTAATTGTATTTTTATCACTCAGTTTTTCAGATGTACTTTCAGATACATTCATTGAGATACACCTTAGGTCTCATGTTAAGAGAAAGGTGGGAAATAAATACATAAGTCACAAAAGCCCCATATATGTGTGCACATAGATGCTGTTTGCTCAGAACTGACCTGACTGAAGCAGCTTCCTGAGGTGTAACAGGAAACAGTGCCCCCAAAAATCTATCCAAATTAAGGTGCACAGTGCCAAAAGTCACCCAAATTATTTGGGCAAAAAGTCCCACAAGCATCTCTTCCTGGCATTCCTGGCAATAAAAACAGAGTGATAGGAAAGAAGTAGTATTTTGTTATCCCTTCATGACATCTAAAAATATCTGCCTAGGTGTGAGGAGGGGGTGCTCTTCACCTTGCCTAATGGTAGGGCAAGTGTATGGTGGAGGAGATCAGAGGGCAGGGACAGCAGTCAGGGTTCTTCGTTTGGTCAGTCCATACTACAGTTTGTGAAACTTTTCTTTTTGTACTACAATTTCCAGGCTTCACAGCCATGCTGACTAGAAGATTCTGGGAACTGTGATCTAAAAGAGTAACACTTCCCAATCTCTGGCCTTGCAAACCTTCCGAAAGGGCTAGATTTTCCTCAGTATCTGCAAAGTTGATCTTCCATGTTATGCCTTGACAGTAAACGGCCCCAGAGGAGAGATCAAACAACCCACTATTTGCTCGATAAAGGATAGCATATTATCAGTAACTAGTTAATAACATGGCAGAGCGGAAAGGCCAGTGGGGAGCAGAATCCCATTCTTCTAGGCCAAATAAAAAACACGTTGCCTCCCCAAAGAATTTACTGTGGAAAGAAAAACAGAGCCGGAGATGGCAGAGAGGGGAGGCATTTGCTCAAGGTCAAGTGATTGATTGGGGAATGGGTTTCTTTATGTCACAGCTCTTCTCTGTGCTTCACATTTTCTCCTTCAGTGATTGTTCTGAGGGGGAAATCACAACTCTCCTTAAGGAAGATGTGTCTCCATAGTTGGGCACAGGTGAGGAGCACACAACACAAGGGTCAGAGCTTAATCTTGCACAGATGCAATCCACAATGACAGAAATGGTCTAGCTGCAACAAGAGCAGCAGCCAGATAAAATGAAATAATAATTTAAGGATACCGCCCCCCCTCCAGTTATCTCAGGACTTAAACCAGGAGAAAGAAAGTATCAGGAAGAAAACATTAAGCCAGGTTTGATGAGGGCAATATCCCCTTATTAAGTTCAACGCTAAGGCCGTTTCCACACCAAACTGTTATAGTGGTATTATTCCACTTTCAACATCCTATGGAATCCTGGGGTCTGCAGTTTAGGGAGGGGCACTTAGAATTCTCAGCCAGACAGCTCTTTGGCCTCAGCAAACTACAAACCCCAGGATTCCACAGAATGTTGAAAGTGGAATAGCACTACAAAAGTGTAGTGTGGAAATGGCTTAAGACCATGTTATTATGGTAGTGAATATCTTGCACAATGCATATGTATATCCAGTGCACAGTCAACCCTGGGCACCTACAATGCCAGCAAAAATTTCATCCCACATCATCTTTCCATGTCTGACCATGGTGAAAATGATGGCAGCACTCTGATCATGTCGTAAATAAAAAGAGAAGTATGTTTTTTCAGAAGTTGATGGCCATGAGAGCCAAACAAAGCTGATTAGCTTTTCTGGTCACACCAGACTATTTTGATTTCGCTGCAAGGGACTGAGATCCCTTTCACACTAGACAGTTACAGCACTGTGATTTTGCTTTAAAAGCTATGGTAACACCTTATAGAATCCTGGGATCTACAATTTAGTGAGGGCTAGTCAGCCATAGAACTGTAGTGTCTCCCCAAACTACAAATCCCAGGACCTACAGGATGCAGTTTTGGCAGTTAAAGTGGGATCATAGTGCCATATCATTGTACAGTCAGCCCTCCACATTTGCGGGTTTCACTTTTGCAGATTTGATTATTCACTGATTATTTGCTGTCACCTCTGCTGCCTCCCTATGCCATTTTTCATAGGGACGGCAAGCCTTGTGAGAATAAGAAATTGAGAACGAGGCTCATAAGTCCCTGTTAAAAATGATGTGGGGCAGAAGTGAAGGTGGCAGTAAGCCCAACCAGTCCTCACTTTTGCCCTGTGAAGGAACCCTGATGCCTCAGAGGAATCCATGGTGGGTTGAATATGATGATCATGCTTTTTTTTTTGGTGTTAAATATGGTTTAGAAGGTGCTAGAGTTATTCATGGTTTTTCCACTTTGACGGGGGTCCTGTGCCCCTAACCTTAGCGAATGTGGAGGGATGACTCTGTAATGTGAAAGGACCCTACCATAACAATCGCCCTGGGAGTCTTTTTTCAAGACATTCAACATGCCCCTGCTTCCCCCGATTTTGTCCTCCAGCTCTGAACAAGGAATACTGGAAACTTTGCTTCATATGTATCTGTATTGCACTGTGCAAGGTGAATCTGTCTCCAGAGTTTGGAAAAATTCCCTTTTTAGATGACATGACCTACTGGAGGAGTCTGGAAGTTGTCATCTGAAGAAAGAACTTTGCCAAGCTCTGTGTATCTCACAGCTCCCTGTGAAATCTAACCTTACACAGAGTTCTTTGTGGTCTGCCATAACCACCCTGATAAACTCCACATTCCTTGTTTCAACTTCACAACAGGTCTGGGTGAGCTCAGTTCACTGAATCCTACAGCACAGAAATGGGAAATTTCAGCCCTCCAGATACTTTGGACTGCAGCTTTCACAATCCCCTAACATTGGCCATGCTGGCTGGAGCTTCTGGGAGGCTTGAACATCTGGAAAGTCAAAGGTTATTCACCCCCTGACCAAGACCCTTTGAAAGAGACCTGTTATGATACATGTGACAAGACAGTTTATTGAAACAGCTTTTGGAAAACAAATGACGATTTGAACAAACTGTTCCAAGATGATGATTTTGGCCTCACAGAACTTGGTGTCTATTCATTTTTACCCACACAGAATCCATGATCTAACCCAAATGTGAGCAATATGTTTTGCTTGCATTATCTCTGTGTTATCTCTTTGTACTGTCTAAACAGGTGGTGGTTCTACAGAACAGAGATCTTCATCAAAACAAAACTTTGGCAACATCACTTGGACAGAGCATAAAGAATTTCATGCCGAGGAAAGTGTCATCCTGTTTTGATACACCCTGACCTCAATAACTCATAGGTGAAACATATATGACACAGAAAGAAGCAGGAAAAAGATCTTCAAATTACTGCGCATAACAACATGGCAATGATGCACCAGTTCTGATAAACGGTGTTGGATTGTCCCATTTACTGTGCTTCAACAGAAGAGGATGTAGGATTGCAGACTGAGATATTTATTCATCTGAAAAAGATATTTATCCATCTATTTGTCTAAATTGTTATCTGCCCCGCAACTGATCTATATATCTAGAGAGGTCTCATAGGCCAGTGCTTCCTAACGATCTTAACCAGCAATTTTTTTCCTAGTGTACCAGGGACTGCTACCGTATTTGTGCCCATTGGCTACAATTGTTTCTCTCTTTCCTGGAAATGTTTCAGGGACTGGCTGCTGATAGCTTGTGGACTGTCTTTGGTACATCTACTACCAGTTTCTGCAGCACTGTGGTTGGTGTCTAGTCTGGTTTTTCCCAACATAATGCCCTCCAAACATTTTAGACTTTGACCCATAACAGCCCAAACTATCATGGCCAATGGTGAGGCCTTATGGAAGTTGTAGTGTAAAACATTATTCTAAACAGGATATCACCAGGTTGGAGAAGATTGATCTAACCCAGTGGTTCTCAACCTTCCTAATGCCGCAACCCTTTAATACAGTTCCTCATCTTGTGGTGACCCCCAACCATAAAATTATTTATTTATTTATTATTTACAATGCCTCCCCCCCGGCAAAGGACGCCTCACCAGCCAGGAACGGGGGGGTGGGCAGGGAGGGAAAGAGGAGACGTGCGTCTCCCCTGGGGAAAAACTCTGAGAACCCCCCCGGGCTCTGCTTCGCTCTCGTTTCCGCTGGGGGGGCAGTGTGGGAAAAGTTTCCAGAGTGTCAACCCTGGCCGGGGGAGGAGGAATCCCAGCACCTTTGTCTTTCGCGCCGGGCGCAGCTCACCCCCCCCGGAAAAGCGCCGCCTTGCAGCCCCCCAGCCCTTCCACAGCATCCCCCTCCATAGCGAGTGGGGCTGGGGCAGGGGCCGTGGCGAGGAGGGGGCCTGCCCCCCATGCTGCTGCTGCCCCCCCCAGCTGGCCCGTCAGATGGGAGGTTCTCCGGTAGTGGAGAAGGGCAGCGATTTCAGTGCCTTCTGAACAGGGGGCAGGAAGACGTGAGTGCGTGACTTGTGCTTGCGCACCACTACTCCTGCTGTGGTGATGCTGTGGCCGCACATGCTCCCGCCAAAGGGGGCAGGAGGATGCGAGCGCGTGGCTCACACTTGCGCACCACCACTGAGGAGAGAATGGAGCCTAAGATCATTGGAAATACGTATTTTCCAATGGTCTTAGGTGACCCCTGTGAGAGGGTTGTTCGACCCCCAAAGGGGTCGCGACCCACAGGTTGAGAACCGCTGATCTAACCCAAGTCCCTGCTTGATGCAGAAAATCCAGAACTACAGCATCTCAGCATATGGCTGTCTAGTCTTTGTTGGAAGACCTCCACCAAGGAGAAGCCACTTTCCTCTAGCGGTCAGTTAGTTTCATTGTCAAATTGCACTTACCTTTAAAAAGTTTCTCCTAATGCTCAATTAAAATATACTATTCTGTTACATAAGCCCATTAGATCTCTACTGGAGAAGCAGAGAACAAATTGTCTGGTTTCTGCATGACAGGCCTTTGGGGATTTGTAGAGCGTTACAACAATGTTCCAGAGGTATGAAAATTTATTCTTTTAGATTATGGCTTCCAGAATCCACCAGCTAGTGGCTAGGCTACCTGAGGGACTTGGGGACACTGTAATTCAAAAAAGTTCATTCAATCATTCCTTGTATTTGTTTCTCCCTACACATTGGGCAACTGTCTTTGCCCCACTTCTTTGAACTTCTTTGAACTGGTTTTCAATTTGTTTAGCTTCTTCTTAAGTTCTGATTTCCAGAACTGAGCACAATACTTCAAAAGAGGTGCAAAATGAGGTAGACCTATTCATTCTCATGACAGAGAAAACACAGCCCTATCAACACAGCCCAACATTGCATAAATAGTCTTTTTTTTTTTTTTTTTGCATAGACAACACATGTTCAATATTTGATTGGTTACAAACCTGAAATTCTTTTCACGTCTACCAGATAGCCTCATTCTACACTTGAGCACTGGATTATTATTATTTTCAGGCTTGCATTTGTCACTGTTGAATTTTTGTGGTTTATTTCAGCTCTGTTTTTTTAAATATATTTTTATTAAAAAGAAATAATTTATTAAAAGAACATAATATTATATAACAATTATTATTATTTCATAAATTTACAAAAGCAAATTACAAAGATTCTCCAGTAGTCTTATTTTATAAAATATTATTATAAAATTTTTATAAAATTATTATTATGAGGTTTTGATATGCCATCGCTGGAGGTTTTGATGTGCCATCGCTGAAAATATATTATCAAGCATGCTGCTTAGAAACAATTAAAGATTGGATTCAAGTGGAAAATACAATAATAAAAGAAGTTGAAGGAATAGGAAACAGATTTGGTTGGCACAGATACTTATGTTATGACAAAGTTAAGGTGAATAAGGACTTTAACAATCATTGTATCTGAAAGTCTCTATTAAAAGTGTGGACACAAATAAAACATAAATTTTATAGAGGACTTCCGATGTGGACCTCACCCCAAGAAGCATTTAATATTGCTCCAACAAAACAGGGAAAATTATTGATGTATCAAGTGTTATTGAAAAAGGATGGTACAAAGTTAAGAATGAGTACAGAAGAGGAATTAAAAGAGCAAGGCCATGAAAATAACTGGTTCCCATGGTGACAAACAAAAGAGAGATTTAAAATGGATCAAAAACTATATGGGTTTGAAAGAAATGAAAATGAATTGGATGTATTGATGAAAGGGGACCAGAAAAAGAGAATTTCTAGATTTTATAAAATATTGTTACAAAGAGAGATGGAACCAGAAATTGTTAAAAATAACATGGTTAGATGGGCTCAAAATATAGGACATCCAATTGATTATTATGAAGACATGGAAGACAGATGTAAAATTTACACCAAGTTTGAATTTAAGAGAAAATTTTTATAAAGTGTTATATAGATGGTATATGACGCCTGTGAAACTGACAAAAATAACAGGAAATGGGAATGGAAAATGTTGGAAATGTGATGAGAAAGAGGGTTCTTTTTTTCATATGTGGTGGAGCTGCAAAATAGCAAAAAAGTTTTGGAAAGAAATACATGATGAAATTCAAAGAATGTATGGTTTTAATTTTGAAATGAAGCCAGAACTTTATTTGTTGAATATGTTAGAGCAACAAAGAGAAATAAGATTTCATCAAAAGACATTGTTATATATAATAACTGCAGCAAGATTGACTTAAGCTCAACACTGGAAAGAAGGAAAATATATTGATATAAGAGAATGGAAATTCAAAGTCCTGGATTTGGTAGCGACAGAAAAGTTAACTTTTTCACTTAAAAATGAGCCAATCCATGGCTTTGAAAGAGAATGGCGAGAGGTGTTGAACTGGGTAAAAGAATGAAATAGGGGAAAAGAAAGAAGGCTCTGAGAAAGAAGGAAGACAAAATGAGGTGATAAAAGATAAAATGTAAATAGTAAAATATAAGCTAAAAGTAATAGTTCATGATTGTGGTAAAATAGAGATAATATATGGAACTGAATGTTTATATGGAATGAAATGTTAAACTCAGGTTCAACTGGAAAAACTGATGTCTGGAAGCGAGGAGGGTTTTTTTTTGTTTTTTTGTATTGAAAATTTTAATAATTTTTTTTTAAAAAAACAAAGTTATTTTGGATATATATATTTTATATGTATCTCTGCTGCATTATTTGTATTTAATTATTAATTGTCACATAATTCCAGTTTTGTGTCATTCTGTGTCAACATATTCCTGCCAGTGTAGTTATTGATCTTTCCATTTATTTCTCCTCTATGATATAACTTGATATGCATTAGTTTTTATATATGTTTGTACATAAGTACGTATTGGACCTTTTAGAATGTCTATATCTTTTCTTTATTCTTTCTAAAAAAGAATAAAAAGCAACCTTACTCTACCACTCCAGTTGTTGTTAATTTCTCCCAATTGATTTCCCAAAAAGGAGATACAATTTTTTAGGGATGGGATGAATCCAGAATTTTCTGAATCCAAATTCAGATCTGAATACCTGGAAGGTCCTGCAAATCCACAAATCTCACGAATTTTGGATCCTCCCTGATGGGGTCAGGAGAAGAGCAGGGAGTGCAAGATCATGCTCCCTGCAACCTTCTGCCACCAGCTGGAATGATTACTGGGGGCAGGCAGGAAAACAATGAGGAGCGTGAGATAGCACTCCCCACCGCTTCCTCCCATGTGCCCCAGGCCCAATTGCAGTAGGGGCGGGCGGGAAAACATTGCACTCCCTGCCACCTCCTCCAGCCTGATCACACCAGCTGCAGACACGAGGAGGTGTGGATTCGAAAGATTTGATTCGTCTCCTCCTGCCCCGGGATTTGGATCCGTGGATCTCAAATTCTTGCCCAGCATTTGAGGATTCAAAGATTTGCGAATTTGTTTGGCCCATTTCTGCAATTTTCAATTCATCTTTAAATCGATTCAGTGTCTTTTCTGATGATTTCTGAGCCATTTCTGTATGAGTACTGACTAGTGGTGGGAAGCTACAAAGCTCCAACCGGCTCCTGCTTCTTACAGTTCTTGTTTGAAGATGACAGTGATGATGGTGATAATTTGTAAGTGTAAACCGCAGGAGCTCTTTGATTTTTAGTATTAATAGTGCTTTAGTGGTTAGAATACTGGTCTAAGGTTCTAGAGATTCCTGTTCAAATCCCAACTCAGGTATGAAACTCCCTCTCTCTCTCAGTTTACCTCACAGTGTTGTTGGATGGATAAACCAGAATAGAGGAGATTCATTGACTGTCTTGAATTTTTTAGAAGATAGAATGTAAATATAGAAAACAAATACACAATAAATAAAATAATAACACAGTAACCACAGAGAACTCTGAATCTGTTCATAATCATGGCACTGGGAGAATAGAAAAGTCAAGCTTTCTGAACTGCACCTCCCAGATGTGTTGACCAGAGGACTTTGGGAGTTGTAGTCCAAATTCCTAAAATATTTAGGCTCTGGCAGGAAAAAGAATACTTGATTCTGCCATTTTCTCAAAGAGGCTGCTGTTATCCAAGCTTCCATTAGGCCCCTGGATAGAAATAACATTACTTAAACAACCCCATCACCCAGTTTCACAGCACTGATCAAATACAGAGCCCTCCCCATGGCTCATTTGAAATCACTGTTGAAACATCCAAGAAAATCTATCACAGGGTCTTCCAGTCTTGCAAAAACAAAACAAAACGGAGGGATGGATGTATATGACAACAACAATATACTCTGAAATGCATGGATGCTGCACAGTCCCTGAACAAAATCCATCAGTTGTGCAGCTAAGCAATTTTTGACCCTAGGCGTCTCTTTAGATGAAAATATGTATTATTTCATTGACTTCAAAATGTGGTAAGCCAGATATGGCTCTCCTTCTAATTTGGCTATGTCATACCACCCAACATTTCACAGATGAAAGCTGGGATATGCATGACCAAGCACCATGAGAGTGTGACCAAGATTAAGAAGCAAAAACAGACAAGTTAGGGAAGGCTGCAGCAGTTTATTTTTGCCCAAACCTACAGGGAAGGACAAGATTCCAACCCGCTCCTTTCTTCCCCCTGCTGTTAATTGGGCACAAGCTAGTCTTTCCAATTTAAGCTCAATTTGCAGCAATTGAAGTAAGCCAAAGGACAAAAGGGGAAAGTGGGAGGAGGAGACTGAAACTAGAACATTCCAAAAGCAGTTGAAAAAGTGGAACTGCAGAGGATTAATCAGGGCTGTCTCTGCAAAACTGGAATAGTTGGAGGTTATGCTTAATATGAGATGGCCCTGGATTTCTGCCTCAAAGTCTTGCTTTGGTGGGATTATTGAAACCAAGGCTCAGATTTACAATGAGAGAGGGAGACTTCAGAGACACTCTCTTTTACTTTTTGTGATTACCTCCTTGCCTAAAAAATTGGAACTGTGTGTGCATGTGGCTTCCATCAAGGACTCCTTACCTCCCTATCTCCATGATTCAAGAAGTGCACAAAAACTACATTGTCAGAAAAAGGTCTAAAATGAAAGGGACTGAGTTGCGCAAACCTTGGCACGTGTGCAGAAGGAGAAGAGGAAGTGCACTAATAAATATGTAAGTGCCAAGAGTACTATCATGCAAATGTTGAGTACTATGAACTTCAGTGTTCTTGTAGGAGTGTATCCTCTTTAGCAGCTCTTTGGCGCCACAGTCCATCACAGCATCCCTGACCTATTTCCTGTTTGTATGCCAGCAGTTTCCTGAATGGGAAAACACAGCCAAAGTTTTACTACTTTGACAGAGGCATATTCATGCCCCTCTATAATGCATGATGGTGAGGTTGACCTATGCCCTCTAGTACTGAGTTCTGAGTCTGAACCTTTTCAAACAAGAACCAATACTGTGCCCAATCAATAGGTCTGTTCCCAAGCCATTTGAGGGTAAATGACTTTTCTGGCTGAATTTCACATATGTAAGCAAACCAGACTGGCAGTTGAAGCTTATTTGAGCACTGGCAGTGTCTTCCATTGTCTCTGATGGTAGGAGGCTGGTTAGGCAGGGTAGAATAGGCCACATGATAGCTTGATTCTCCAACAGATGGGCATAGCTTGGACACTCAGGAGAAACAGTTGGGGGCCACCACTGCACTCCAGAGGATCTACTACTGGAGGCAGTTGCCCTCCTTTGCCACATGAGAGGGCCTGTCCCATCAATCCAGATGATGCTTGCAAGCAAACCCATGGCACAGTTGCAAACTCTGCATGGCCTTATGGGGTAAGGAACCACAACCATGCACAAAACTGCACATGCTACATCACAGACATCGGCAGGAACATGAGCCCCAAAGTATGTGAAGTTATTTTTGAATGAAAATTCAAAACAAAAAAATGCTGTATGTCTAAATCACATTAATATTAATGAGGCTTAAAGAGAGGCACACCTCACTTTCTTGTATCATGGTGCCTAAACAATTTATTTAGTGATAGATAGGATGCACACAACAAATGCACTAGGCACTCTCCTTCCTGCTTGGGTATATACCACTTATTTCAGTAGTAATAGAAAAGCAACATGTTGATTGAAAGATACTCTGGTGAAAGAACAGAGAATCAGGCCAAGTAGAATTGTGTGTATGTGCCTTCAAGTTGCCCATCAACTTACAGAATTGCTCTCAATTTAATAGTAGCATTGTCATGTCAGAACTATTCCAGGCTCTGAGATATCAAGGCCAAATCCTGCATTTTAGGGATGACCTCTATAGTGTCACAGAGTGATAGGCCCTGGTGATGTTATAAGGATGATGTTACAAGGGGCAATCTTGATGTCACAACGGATGATACCTTAAGCAGCTGCACATAGAATGCCATTGAAATCAAAACCATGAAGTCTAACAAGTAAGAAATACACACTCATGCCTTCACATGCACACACACAGAGACACACACATATACACACACTCTCTTTCAAGGCAGTGCTCTTGTCCTGAGATTCATCCCCCTTACCCTGAGGACCAGAGCAAAGAGGCCAGGCCCTGACATTGGGAACTCTGTTTAATAGAAGAGATTCTTGTTCATTGCCAGGATTGAAACTGTCTTTAAACATACACCCTTCCCATTCTTTGTAGTTAGTATGTGAGGACTGTCATCAGAAGATCCCATCCTCCCCCCACCCTTTGGCTTCCACAGTGTTTGGCTCTATAGTCCTGGTGAGTGGCTCCAGCCAGTTCCTGTTAGAGAGAAAGTATTGTAACATCTAACATTTCCGTATTGCATACCGGGTCACATATTTTCCTTATTGACACACATTCCTCTACAGTTCAGTACGTACCATCGGCTGGCCCTGTTATCAGTGTGCTTTGCTTGTTTGCTGGGAAAAGGGTGGTAGTGGAGTGGTTGACCCAATACTTCCTTCCTTTCCTGGAAGCTGCGTTTTCTGAATATTACGCTACATCTCTTTCACAACTGAAGGAAAACAGAAAAAGAACAACAACAAAAAGCTGCCCAGACTTTGGAGGGGTGAGAAGGGGAGAGTAAGATTCTTTTCCTGTTCCTTGAGCATTGCTCAATCCTTCAGCATGTGATACAATTAGCTGTCCCTTGATAACACTCCAGGGCGGGGGACAAATTGTGGTTTGTTATTACACAAGGAGAATAAATCCAGTTGTAAAAGTGTCCTGCTGAGCTGCTGGGACAGTGGCTAGAAGAGGCTACTTCAGCAAGCTTGATAAAAGGCCCAGTTTAGATATTATGGCCTGGCCACCGGAAAACCCATACCTCTGCTCTGTGTAGAAGCAAAGTTGTTTTAACTCATTTTACCACATCAGCACCCAGGTGGGGATAAAGTCTGACTTCTGGAAAAAGTAAGGAGGATGTTAGCATTTCTGTGTGCTATACTGCCAAGGGTTAAGGCAGTCCTGTTACGTTATCTAAATAATAGAATCTTAGAGGTGAAAAGGGCTGCAAGGACCGTTACTCCTGCCATGCAGGAATATACAACTGAAGCACTCCCAAGAGAGGCCCATTTAATCTTGACTTTAAAAACTCTGAAGAAGGAGAATCTACCACACTCTTAGGCCATTTCCACACTACCCTGTTATGGTGCTATTATTCCACTTTCAACATCCTGTGGAACCCTGGGGTTTGCAGTTTAGCGAGGGGCATTTAGAATTCTCAGCCAGGGAGCTCTTTGGCCTCAATAAACTACAAACCACAGAATTCCACAGGATGTTGAAAGTGGAATAATAGCACTATAACAGTCCAGTGCAGAAAAGGCCTTAGGCAGTCTGTTCCAACCTTCTCCCTAATGTTTAGGTGGAATCTCTTGTCTTACAATTTGAATTAGAAAGCTGGAGGAAACCTCAAGGGCCATCTGGTCTACTCCCCAGCCCTGCAGGAAGAGATACCTCAAGCACTTCTGAGAGATTGTCACTCTTTTGCATGTTGCTTTTAAAACTCTAGTCTTGGGGTACTCTGTTTGAGTGGGAACATCTACCTGTATCTGCCGTGCTAGATTTGGTCTCTCCTCCAGCAAAATGAGTTAGACTACAGCTCCTATCAGCCTTGACTGCTGGCCAGGATGAAGAAGGATGCTGGGAGGTGTAGTCTGTCCAACACATCTGGAAAGCAGGAGGTTGATTATGGAAAGCTGAAAACCAGCTTTCAGAGAAAAGGAGTGCACAGTTCTAATGAAAAATCAGAAAAATATTTTATTTAAATAGTGTTATATTGGCTTTGGTCCCTACTGGGTGTATCATTTTTGACATAAATGTTACTCTTTCATTCATCTTCAGTCTATACCGATCTGGGGTACCTAATGAAGTGATGTTCAAGAAACCTGAGCTCATATAGTTCAGGGGAGTTTTCACTTCAGATCAGTTTGACCTATTTATTTCAGTCTGCAGCTTCCAGAGCTCCTTCTGAATTACTTTTCAGTAACTGGGTTAGCTTCTGAGACAAGGTTACCACCATTTAAGAATGATACAATACTTGCTTGTTTACTTGCACTTTTTTATACAAACACACACATTCTTCTCCTAAATTAATAATATCTATGTAAACTGGGCGAGAATTCCGTATTTTGACATTTGGGGCTGTACCTTTGTCATTTCAGTCTCTGACCTCTTCAACATGCTTACAAATCAAAAGTAAAAATTAGTATAGTCTAGTCTCTCCCAAGATAAGAGATGATATAAACTGGGCCACACTCAGCTAAGAATGAAGAATTTAAGCAATAACCTCTCATCTGTTCTCAGTGGCTCTTGCTGAACATTTCTGGGGGTGGGAGGAGTACAACCAAGATCACAGAGTTAGAGATCACATGTTATGGTTGATGTTTTTCTGAGAGGGAATCCATCTCTTTAGCAGGTGCATGATAGCAAGAAATCCCAAAGGTATAGATTTCCCTACCAGAGGGAAAGCTGCAGCTGTTGAACTTGTGCCTACCTGAACTTGTATCAATATTGTTAATACACAAGGAATCAGGTAGGAAGAAAATATGGCAACCAAACTAGAAAGGGAGCTTGATGTAGTTAGCTCAGGGAATCTAGTTAGGGCCTAAATCCCCTAAAGCAGTGGTTCTCAACCTGAGAGTCGAGACCCCTTTGGGGGTCGAACAACCATTTCACAGGGGTCGCCGCTCCTCAATCCTGCCCCCCTTTAAAAGAAGGTGGCCTCACAGCCAATGGGAGCAGTGCTTCTGAGACCCCTGTGCTGGGAGGAGGGGAGAGGAGGCATGCTGGGCATTTCCCCGTCTTTCCCTGCCTGGTGGAAAAGCACTGGAGGAGCCGGAGCTGGAGCCGGAGGTGCGGAGAGCAGGAGGAGAGAGCTGGAGCCTGAATGTTAAGGCAGAGGTGAGGACACCAAGAGGAGAGAGCTGGAGCTGGAGAGTTAAGGCGGAGGTGAGGAGAGGAGACCTGCAAACCCCAGGATTCCATAGGATGGTGAAAGTGGAATAATAGCGCTATAACAGTCTAGTGCAGAAATAGCCAGGATGACTTTCTCCTCTCGCTTTTGTTGTGCATGGACCCTTGGTGCTCGCCACACGCACGTGTTGTGTTCTTTGCCCTGACTGTTTTGCATTCCTCGCTTTTTGTATGTTCAGCGTCTGCACTCCCTTTAAGGGAGGGAGGGAGGAGTGAAACAAAACGCAGCTGCTTATGCCGTCGCCATCTTTCCTCTCTCCCTGTCCTTCCCTCCCTGCGCCTCGTGTAAAATGTGGGCTGTTTTGGCATTGCCTTTGGGAGTGACTGGCTTTTTGAACTGTGGAAACCCAACATTCAGAACTAGAACTACTGCCTTAATTCTGGCCTTGATGGACACTTTCTGTGCTTAAAAAAGTGGGGGAGGGTTACCAGTTTCTAGGTATTAGAAATCTATCCAGAGCAGTGATTTAGGGCAGTGTTTCCAATCTATTTGATGTTGGAAATAACTAACTAAATAATAAATAAATAAATAAACAAATAATTAATAACGAAAATGATTTTATGGTTGGGGGTCACCACTGAGAACCACTGCCCTAAAGGCACCACAGCTTGCCTGTTCTTGGAAGCTAAGTAGGGTCAGTCCTGGTTAGTACTTGGATAGGAGAACAACAATGAATACCAGGTTCTGAATGCTATATTTCAGAGGAAAGAACTTGCAAAACCACCTCTGAGTATTTCTTGCCTAAGAAAAGCCTGTGAAATTAATGGGGCCACCATAAGTCAATGGGTGACTTAAAGACACAAGCACACACACCTAGTTGCAGTCTATGGAAGCTTGACCCAGGTTGTGATTGCTTCCTTCATGTAACCTTTAATATTTGATACAGGAAAACAAGATGCAGTAGTTTAAGTAAAGAAGAAATTTTGTATGATAGTAGTAAGGAAACAGCTTCTGGGTGTGTATCCATTAAAGCTATTTTGAGAGCTCAACTTCAAAAGAAGATTTTTTTTTTTTTTACAATTAAGGGAGTATATTTTAGGCACTTCCTCCCCTCCATGTGTATGTGTGTACACAGAAACAATCTCACTCCTGGAATGTTCAATGCACTGTGATAAGAAAAGACAGGTAGTATTCTGCCAGCCTCATACAAATCCTAGGCTTACAATGTCCACTATTATATATGAATTTACTGCATAGCACATGAATGGCAACTAAAAGTGAAAATATAGTTACAGTATTTACAAAACAAACGCAGTCAGAAGTGGTGATTGCTCCCTCCCAGAGCTTCCACAGGGTAGGACCATAAACAAACAGCTCATAGGTATAGGATAATTAAGCACCCACAGACGCTCCTCAAGGTGAAGTTATTGTCCCTATTATTATTACAGTAGCATGTTTGCATGGCTGCAATCCAGGGTGTGTTAGCATCTCCCCACTCAAAGATTTTTAATAGCTCAGTTTCAGGCATAGTCATCTGAGGATAAGCTGTGCTGCCAGTTTTATGATTCCTTAGGATTAAAGAAATATTTTTCAAAGGTCTCTGTGCTACTAATTTCCTGTACAACACATGTCATATAATGGCAGCTTGTTTTTAATTGAGACATCTGTTATCAAAACGCTCATCTTATGCTTTCAAGCTGAGACAAAGATACTTTCAGTGAGAAATTCACCACCCCCCCCAGGTGAATGTGAAATGTTTGTGGATACATATTGTGAACTGAGTGAACCTCCGCTGCTTGGTGCTGTGTTGGAATTCCATCCTCACTTTAAACTAAGAAGGCAAAAGATATGCATCAGCAAACACATAGTTAATATGAGAGCTTGGAAAAGGTACTCCTGGGAGATGCAACGGGTTAGGGGAATCTGGAAGTTACAGCGTTAAAAGTTAACTTTTTCCAGCTGCAGTTAGTACACACTACATTTTTTTGTTGCCTTGGGTATATTTGGGCATGGGATTACAGAAAAAAAGACATATTTTTTGAGGGGCAGTGTCCTGTCATAAGCTGAAGGCCTTCACACTGGTGCTGGATGGTCACCTAAAATAGCCCTTCCCAACCCAATGCTCTCCAAATGTGTCAGACTACAGTTCCATGGTAGCTGCTGATCCTGAGGATTGTAGTTCAGCACATCTGAGGGGTACCACACTGTGGGATGCTGACCAAAAATTTTGGGGATAGAGTTTTGACAGTGAGCAGATGGCAGAACTAGATGGCCTACCAGGCCTCTCATAACACTATGATTTCTTTTTATGTGGTCAGTATCTCTTTAGAGAGCCAAAGACACCTAAGAAGTCCGTGGCAGATACTTTCATCTCCAAATGTAACCAACAAACAGAAAGGTATCCAGTTAATTGTTCCTCTCTCCCTTCCTATGGGGCATTTTACATTCTTCTCATCATAGAGCTTATACAAATGAGCATCAGCTGCCAGGTTTGCCACTTGGTTAAGGTACCAAATGAGGGTGAGTCAGGCCTTTCGCCACTCCTTCCCGCAGTCATAGGCCCAGTCCAAACTCCACCTCCTGTATTGCTTGTCAGCCTCACTTTCAGATGAAAGGGAGTCATAGATTTCCTCTTAATCCACATCCCTTTGAAGCATATACATCCTGGCGTGGAAGCGGAAGGCAAAGTTGCAGGTGAATCACAGATAATGAGCAAGTAAAAGCCTCATGCAGGTTTCCTCCCTGAGCAGCACAGCAAGTTCTGACCTGCCTGCTTGCTTGCTTGCCGTCCAGCCAGCATGACACCTCTGGAGAGAATGTGTGGGGCTAAGGAGGCTCAAGTGTAGGGGGCAGGCAGCATTGCTTTGGGGTGTTTCCCCTCTGGTTAAAGTAACTTGTCTCCAAAATGCACCAGACACATCCATCTTCTCTTGCCATCCACATTTCCTAAGGGCTACAGGGACATCAACAGCATGAATAAGTTCCAGTGCTTTGCTTTACACAGAATATCAGCTCCTTTCAAGTGGATGATTTCTTTTTAGTTAACCCACAGGAGGCTTGGTGGAATAATGTAATTGTTAGGATTGCATCACATCACCACAGCAGCAATACTTGGTGAGGTACTGCCTAGAGTCTCTCTGCTTCTCCTTCTCTCTTTCCCTGGATTAGCATCTTGTAATGAGTTCATACACTGCCCTACAGCATTCTGACAATTCTTCCAAGGACATGAATGCTTCCAGATCACAATTCAAATAAAAAATAAATGGTGCTAACGAAGTCCATAAAAGGGAGAAAAGGGTGGATCCAGGCCTAAACCCTATTGCTATTCTCTACTGGAGTAGGGTAATTGAATCAATGGGATTTACCTACATGTTGACGTAGCATTCAACAATTGACTCAATGAGTGTCCTCTAGTTGGGACTAACCAACAGAAATCCAGCCCTAGTGTGCAAAAAGGAAATTCAACACCCAAATCGTCCCATCACAATAAGCATCAAATGGGAAGTTATGAGAAGTTTCCTGGACACATGCACCTACAGCCCCCAACTGCTGCAGCTCCTCATAATTTGTGCATTCTTCATCATTAGGAACTTTTGCCATCTTGACTACACCCTAAGGTTGCTTGATGACATGTGTCCCAGCTTTCATCTGTGACATGTTAGAGAGTATAACGTGTCACAGAGTTTCCCATATAAATCCAGAATTAAAGAGATCTATGGTTTTATTGCTTCTTCATTCAAGTGCCCAATAGCTTCTTAATTTTTTGCTGACTTTTCCAGAGGGACCATTTCAGATATTTGGTAGATGGAGGAACAGTGAATCATAGAATCATAGAATCATAGAAATGTAGAGTTGGAAGAGACCACAGGGGCCATCCAGTCCAACCCCCTGCCATGCAGGAACACCCTCAAAGCACTCCCGACAGATGGTCATCAAGCCTCTGCTTAAAAACCTCCAAGGAAGGAGACTCCACTACACTCCAAGGCAGCATATTCCACTGCCGGACAGCCCTGACTGTCAGGAAGTTCTTCCTGAGGTTCAGGTGGAATCTCCTTTCCTGCAGCTTGAATCCATTGCTCCTTGTCCTGGTCTCTGGAGCAGCAGAAAACAAGCCCTCTCCTTCCTCTACGTGGCATCCCTTCAAATATTTAAACATGGCTATCATGACCCCTCTTAACCTTCTCTTCTAAAGACTAAACATACCCAGCTCTCTAAGTCTATCCTCAGGGCATGGCTTCCAGGCCTCTCACCATTTTGGTCGCCCTCCTCTGGACTTGCTCCAGCTTGTCAATATCCTTCTTGAATTGGGGTGCCCAGAACTGGACACAGTATTCAAGATGAGGTCTAACCAAAGCAGAGTAGAGTGGTACCAGTACCTCCCTCGATCTAGACACCATGCTCCTATTGATGCAGCCGAGAATTGCATTGGCTTTCTTGGCTGCCGCATCACACTGCTGACTCATGTTCAGCTTGTGGTCTATGAAGACTCCTAGATCCCTTTCACACGTACTGCTACCCAGCCACGTGTCCCCCATCCTATATTTCTGTATTCCATTTTTTCTACCTAAGTGTAGGACCTTACACTTCTCTCTGTTGAATTTCATTTTGTTAGCCTTGGCCCAGCTCTCCAATCTATCCAAGTCATTTTGAATTTCGATCTTGTCCTCTGGCATATTAGCAACCCCTCCCAATTTGGTGTCAAACAAGTAGAACAGCCTTGACCTTGGACACGTCACCTTTCTGTTTAAAATTGTTCTTATATTAATGTTGGTTCTTTAGAAACCTGGGAATGTGTTGAAAAGTGAAGAGTAAAGAATTAAAACAAATGAAAAAAGACAATAAGTTTTAAAAGTCTTGTTATAAGTAGTGGCTTCCTTGATTTTATTTATATTGCCTCACAATATGTAGAAATGTATGGGTTTTTTTTAAAAAAAACAGTTAATTACTTTTTTTTTATTTATAACAATAATAACCAGAATATCAAAAAGAAAGAGAGGTTATAAGTAAATGAAGAATAAGGGCTCAGAAGTTGAAAAGCTGATGTGTAATCTCTTTGTGTCATAGAGAAAAAGAACAAAAGAATCTTCTGACTGAATTACGGCTCCTCTTGTTAGAATCTTGATTATCAATACAAGTAACTTTTTGTTTAAAGACAGAGAGGCTTGGGATTTTGACACACCTACGTTCACTATCACTTAATTGTCACAAACTATAGGTAAGAGACACCACCAGTGAGATTTCCCTCACCAATAAAATTCCACCTTTGATTTCCTTCAGCTCGTTCTGCTGTTGTGCATCTATCACAGTCCTCACAGGAAATTAGACACAAGGCCAAGTTGGACTCATATCTGTGAAGGCCTCTGTTACCCTGTTTACTGGGGGTCCCGGGAGGACACCTATATGCGCTTTCAATTAACTAAGTTTGGGGAAATTACCTAGAGCAATGCGAGAGGCAGGGCAACGCAGCAGAATCTTTTACCCAATGTCTACGGGGTCAGGCTGTTACCCTGCTTGCTTCGGACTCCTTTAAAGGATTCCCAAAAGCTGTCAAAATAGTCTCTTGTGGGGAAAAATTAGCTCTGCACTGCTTTAGCTATGCAAAGAGGACAGGGTATTTAGGATCTTTAACCCAATTTTTACGGGGTCAGGCCCAGTCAAAAGCCATATAAATTGTTCAAATGTAAGTATTTTATTGACCCTACAATCACTCAGCTGCACTCACATCGACAAACATACAAGACTATAGAAATTTAAAGTTCATACAATCACTCAGCTTCACACACACTCCAACAAGCATACAAGACTATAGAAAGTTAGAAAGAGATGAAAATTAGGAAGGAGAGAAGACATAAGAGTTTGATTAAATACTTTACCAATCCAGAAGTCTTCAACTGGGAGACAAAACGATCTCAGCCACGCCTTTAGAGGCTGTGGGGAGCATACAAGCTTCATTGTTTTGCAGATCTGAGAGAACTCCTTACTCTAAGCTCTCAAACCTCCAAACTTCCTCAAAACTATCCAAAAAGAATCAGAAGGTCTTGGAATCAGGGGTTTTTATAGGGAGAAATATAACTGCAGACTATTCCATACTTGGGGAAAACAATGAGTTTCGGGCACGAGATAAAGCTTTGGAAAGGACAAAATTTAGCATGATTGAGTTAAGTCCGAATTAACAAAGAGGTAGATAGTATGCAAATGCTCAGTGCTTGGCAGTTGAGTATTCAGCTTGCCAAGTTGCCTGCTCAGGGCGGGGAGTCCTTTGTAAACAGCGTGCATGCATAATAAGGGTGTTTACAGAGAGGTCTCCTAAAGCAGTGATCTGGCTATTTCTGGCCTGCCTGTATTGTTTTGGGATATTGCGGTGTTTGGTGGCCGAGCCTAGTTCTGTGCTTATCCGGGGGCCTCACAAACACGTGGAGAGGGGTGGTGGAAGAGAGCCAAATGATTGATATCAAAATGATATCTTTGTGCTAACCTGCAGTAACACCCGTAAGGCCATTTCTGCACTAGACTGTTATAGTGCTATTATTCCACTGTCAACATCCTATGGAATCCTGGAGTTTGCAGTTTAGGGAGGGGCCTCAAAGGCCCCCCAGGATTCCATAGGAGGTTGAAAGCGGAATAATAGCACTATAACAGTCTCGTGCAGAAATGGCCTAAGTGTTTGAACCAGAATTAACCAATATATTGAGCTACTGGTTATTCTTAATTGTATTGCTCCGTGTCTTTCTTCAACCTCTCATCTTTATTAGATTTTTCATTACTGATTTTTGTTAAATGACATCAAGTCAACTTTGACTTACAGTGGATGAGAAATCTCTATGTGACCCTGTCATAAACAGCACTACTCAAGTCTTGCAGACTCAGGACTGTGGCTTCCTTGTGTCTATTTATCTACAATGCAGCCTTCTTTGGCCTTTTCCACTGATGATGCTCTCGCACGTTGTCCTGTCACAATCTCAGTAGCACCTCTGCTGGGATGGGAGCATGTTCCCAATGCTCCTCTCCTCATGCAACTGGCTGCTCACAGAAGGGACTCCAAGGGACATGCACTGTCCTTCCAGACTGCAGCCAGCCTTCTTTCCATGCTGTAGTAGGGGAAGAAGTGCGTAGATCATGCTTCTGGCCATTCTGCATGGCCAGCTGCGACGGAAGGCTTGTGCCATCAGAGAACATTGAAGGAGTTTTTCTGTCAATGATATAGCCCCCAATCATGCCAGCTGGCAATGTAAGAAGGGAGGGACTGTGACGATGTCACACAGAAGTGTCATCATGATCCTGCTCTTCTCACATCCCCATGCTGGGATGCCATCGTCATGCAGACAAGGCTTTCTGTTCCTACCACCCTGTACCTTGCCAAGCATTATTTATTGTCTTTTCTAGTGAGTAACATGATATATTCAGAGTGCAGCAGTCTAAGTTTAGTCATCTTGGCTTCTAGGAGAGTTCAAGCTTGATTTGCTTTAGGAACCAAGGTATGGAAAATGTTGAACTATCTCAATGTCTTCATTGTCTAAAGTTATGTAAATCATCTGTGGTCATTATTTTTGTTTCCTTAATGTTCAGCTTTAAACCTTAGCACTTTCTTCTTTGAATTTCTTCAGTAACTGTTCCAAGTCTTTGCTATTGTCTGCTAGTAGTATGGTGCCACCTGCATTATTATTGATGTTCTTTCCTCTATTTTTAACACCTCCTTCCTCTGAATCTAATCTTGCTTTATGTATGATACATTCAGCATACAAGATAAATAGGGTGATAACTTGCAGCCTTGTCTGACGCTCTTTCCATCTGAAAACCATTCCATCTCTCTGTTTTCTGTCCTGACAGTAGCCTCTTGTCCTGCACATGGATTAGGCATCAGGACAATTAAATGTCATGGCACATCCACACCTAAAGTTTTTCATCCTCTACACATCCAAAACCTTTGCTATAATCTATAAAACAAAGGCTGACTTTCTTCTGAAATTCTTTGGTGCGCACCATTATCCAACATATGTTTGCAATATGATCCCTAGTCCCACTTCTGTTCCTTAATCCAGGTTGGACATCCAGCATTTCTTGCTCCATGTATGCTAAAAGTTGTAGAATTTTGAGCATGATTTTGTTTGCATGGGAGATTAATGCAATAATCCTGTGGTTACAGCATTTTCTGGTGTTGCCTGCCTTGGGGGTTGGAATGTATATTGAACATTTCCAATCTGTGGGTCATTCTTTTGTTTTTCATATTTGTTGACAGATTTTAGTTAGAACTATAGTAGATTCTGTCTCTGTAGCTTAAGGCAGCTTTATTGATACATCATCTATTCCTGGTGATTTATTTCTCCCAAATGCCCATTAATGCAGCGTTTATTTCCCTTTATGAAACTGGAGGTTCATCGTCAAATATTTCTTCCTTGAACGAATCTGTCATCCTTTCATTTCTTTTATATCATTCTTCAGTGTATTGTTTCCATTGTCTTTTTGTTTCTAGTTGGTCATATAATGTGTTCCTCTGCTGGTTGTATGGCATCCCCACTCTTGATTTAAATTTTCGTTTGATTTCTCTGAACTTGTGGAAGAAGTCTCCTGTTCCTCTATTTTTGTTGTCACTATTTCTCTGCCTTTGCTAAACAGTTGCATCAAGATTCTGACCCTATTTCTGTCAGCTTTTACTTTTGCTTCTCATCTGTATTTAATTGCTTAAAGAATTTAATTTGTCATCTACTAGGTTTTCTCTTTCTTTTTGGCTTTGGATAGTGCATTCATCCCTGACAATGTCTCTGGCTCCCATCTTCTGCTTCTAATTATGTAATCAATTTGATTTCTATATTGGCCATCAGGTGATGTCCGTATTACAGTCACCTCTTTGGTTGCTTGAAGAATGTGTTAGCAATGAACAAACTGTTGGCCTCACAAAATTCAATCAGTCACTGTCTTGCTTCATTTCTTGGCCAAATTTTCCTACAATCTTTGATTCTTTTCTGCTTCAGTCTGTTGGATTGCCTCATGATACGGTTTTCATAGTAAAAGACATTCAAAAGGGGTTTATCATGACTCCTTCTGCACAGTATTAACAAATGTTAGCTAGGATGCTAGTGCTGTTGTCTCTGAGAAATCCTCTACCAGTGTCATTTCCCCCTATTGCTGTTGCCCACTAGCTGTTTGGCCTCTTTAGTCTGGCCCCTTGGCAAAGCTTGTCTGACATGGGAGACCCTACAAGCAGCATTGCTACTGTCAGCATAGTCTCTTGCCTCACAGGAGCAAGCAGTCCCATCACCACAGAAATGTAGTGCCATGATGGGTTCATTAATGATAGTGTTATAAGAACACAGAAATAGGAAGGAACTTAGACATCACCTTGTCCCAAATATTATTCAGGAGAGAGCTTAGAAAACATAATTTTTGGACTACATTTCTTAGAATCTCTCAGCCAGCACAGCCACAAGAAAGTTAATCTTTCCAAACCTTGAGCAAGGGGTGCTTTCAGATCAGGTTTGCACTGTGCAATCACCTTCCCTTATCCATGGAATTTTTATGCCCTCAGATGAAAACTAGGATGTGTGTGACCAAGCAACATCAGTGTGTGGTCAAGATGGAAAAAGTTATTAGTGAGGAAGAACACACCAGCTAGGAGAGGCTGCAGCAGTCTGCTTTTGCCTGAGCCTACTAGAAAGGGCAAGATTCTACTTCCTCCTCCCCTGCCTTCCCCTGCTGAATCAACTGAATGCAAACTACTTTTGCACTTTGAACTCAGTTTGCAGCAACTGAACAAAGACAGGATGAAGGGGGAAAGTGGGAGGAGGAAAGAGAATGTGGGACATTTTAAAAGTACCTGAACAAGTGGACAACAGAGGATTAATTGGAACTGTCCTCACCAAATGAGAATAACTGGAGGGTATGAATTTTAGAGGGGTCCAGATGTTGTCTTCCATTTGCAACTTTCTCATTTTGTCTCACTGCTTCTTTTTCTTTCTTTCTTCTTACTACAGAAAAAGTGTCAAGGAGGGAAGAGAAAATGGTTGCTGTAAGCTTGGTAATACAGTCATCCCTCCACATTCACTAGGGTTAGGGACACAGGACCCCCATGAAAGTGGAAACTCTAGGCCCTCCCAAACCATATTTAACACACAAAAAAGTATGATCACCATATTCAACACACCCTGGATTCCTTTGAGGCACCAGGGTTCCTTCACAAGCCAGAAGTGGCTGGCTGGTGGGTCTTACTACCACCTCCTCTGCTGCCCCACACCATTTTTAAGAGGGACTTACTAGCCTCATTTGCAGTTTCTCAGTCTCACAAGGCTTGCAATCTTTATTTAAAATGGCACAGAGAGGCAGCAAGTAATCCATGAATAATCAAATCCAAAAAAGTGACACTCACAGATGTGGACGGCTGACTTTACTAAGAATCCTCCACCTGAAGTAGCTCAGGAAGGAGAATCCTTTATCTTTGAACCTGTAAAGAGCTTAGGAGAACACAAGTATCACTTCCCCCACAAACCTCTGCAATTGCATTATTCATTATTCTAGGCTCTTATTTTGGTCCTGGCACTTTCTGAAGCAGGATGGCATCAACATCCTTGGCAGATGTTATGGCTCCATTGCTATGAATGAACCCATTTCTGTAACTCTGGCCCAATCTTTTATAAAAATGTTTAGGCTTAGTGTTTTAAGCATCTCAGTCTAGCTGCCCTTTTAGTTGCCTATAATGTCATCAAAATTACATCAATATGCACCATTGCGGGAGATTAAAATGGAAGCTCCCAGCCATCTGGTACAGCTTGGAATACTCCTGCTGTTGGTTACAACAGCCAAAATAAAATAAAATAATTTTTTTAAAAATCCAGTATGGTCCATCAGGAGAGAAGCCTCCTGCCACCTCAAGAAGGAAATTTGCCCAAGTCTGTGAAACCTGGAGACATCTCTGTGTGGCAGATGGTGACTAGCTAAAAGGGCTTCTCAATTCTGGCACTCTATTTGGGCCATGCCCTTTCCAAGGAAGCTCATCTGGCACCAAATCTAATATTTTTCTGGCACCTTCCAATGACTTTTTAAAAAATTTGACCAGGCACATCGCAAACTGGTTTAAACTGGGTGATTTTATTGCCCTCTGCTGCTTTTTATTATTATTGTATTTAACTTCTCTACTGTACTGAATTCTTTGGATTGTTCTTTATGGGTTCATTCCTTTCTGAGCTTTAGTTTGGTTTTCAGAACACTGTGTAGGTTGCCCCAAGAGATTGCCAACTGGAACTTTTACTAAAACAAGCAATGACAGAAAATTATTCTTCACCAGTATTTATTTGACTCTTCTCAAAACCTTCTGAAGGAGAAGAAAATGTAAGCTTCCTACATATTCCATTCCATTCCTCAGGTTCACTTATGGTAAGAAATCCCTCCTAATGTACATTAACCTCTATCTGGCTGCTGCTATCAAAATCTATGGCCATTGTTCACCATTTTAGTTGCCAAGTTTTGCTTTTAATAAAGTGACCCTTTTGCTGTCATTAGTACATAGACCTGGGTTAACTTAGGGCCAGTTATGGATTGAACTTGGAGGAATCTGTCAGATTAAACCACAAGATGCTAGAGTGAGGCAAGAGCCACCAATCATAGGCCCTTTTCACACAGGGTTAAAAAAATGGTGTAGAGCGACCTCCGACGGAGGTAATTTACACCGTAACATGGATTGGGGTGGACTACTTTTGTGTAGTTCCACACCCCAATCCGCGCAGGGGTGACCGGAAGTGGCGCCGCCGGATGCTTTTTGAAAAACACTTTTCAAGTGGTTTTTAAAAAGCACGGGGCGTGCAACCCCGTTGCAGCGCCCGGTGTGGATCTGCAGGCACACGCAAGTGCGCACCTGCAGACTGGCCGCGGAGTGGGCTTCTGGTTGGTGAGCTTCTCTGGTTGGCGGAGAGCCTCCGCCAGCCAGAAGCCACCATTTTGGATGCCGTGGGACGCCGCCGCATGTGGAACAGCGAATTCGCTCTGCTCCACATTGCGACGGCTCCAGGTAAGCTCCGTTTTGGTGTGTTTTCGGGCGTGGCTTCCTCCGCGTGTGAAAAGGGCCATAGTCAAACCAGTTCTAGCGTGAAAACTTTACTTTTTAAGACTTTGCTTTTATTGTTGTGTGCCTTCAAGTCCTTTCTGACTTATGGCAACCCTAAGGCAAACCTATCAAACACAATTCCAGACTTGCCCAACCAATTCAGAAGCTGCAATCTCAAAAATCCAAGCCTTGCATTTCTTAGATCCTGATCCTACAGTCTTTACCAGAATCTGGTTTTACAAGCTAGATCAATAAAACAGCATATGGTGGAAAACATTAAAGCCACATTCATGCATTACACCAGAAGTTTCAGCCAAAGCTTTTATCACACCCTCACCTTCATTCACTGAATTTTATTCGGGTTTCAGACCAATGACATCCTTCAATCATAACCTTCCCTTGTTTTACTGACATTTCTTTCTCTTCCCCCGCTCCCTTATTGTGCAAAATCCATTAAGGAGAAAAAGATGGAATAAGTGTGCAGTGCTTTCTGATGGCTAACATAAGGAGCCCTTCATTTAGAAATTCTCCAAGTGAAGGGTGTCACTAAGGGAGGTGCAAAATGAGCACATTGTCCCACAAATAACAATTTGGCCACATACACACACCCAAAATTTTCCTTCAGTTCCCAAATTCCTAGCATTACAGAATGTAAATCTACTTCTAAATGTTCAGTGGACATTTTAAGTCACTTGTCAAGTCACCATCTCATAACCTCAGTTTCCCCATCTGTAAAACAGGAACAGCCATGATAGTTTTGCACATAATTTAAGTAAATGAGGAATAAGTTATTTTACGGCAAAGGTGGACAAAGTGTGGCCATGGGACAGGCTCTTTTATGGCCTTTGACCCCTCCAGATTGGAAAAAAATAAAAATAATAAAAAAATGACCTGTCTCCAGGTTGCACTGTTCAGCTTTAACAAACATACTCCCCAACTATTAGTAATTTCCAGTTACTTTCAAGTCTTTTGAGGGGAAAGATTGTGTACCCTCCAATGTTTCACATCTGAATACTGGACATGTGTAGCCCAAGCAACATCAGAGGATGGTAAAAATGGCAAAAGTTCTTGATGAGAAAAAATACACAAGATAGGATTGGTTACAGCAGTTTGCTTCTGCCCGAGTCTACTTGGAAGGACAAGATTCTGCTTTCTCCTTTCCCCTCCCCACACCCCCTCTGAGTTAATAGAATGCAGGCTACTTTTGCACTTTTGACTTCAGTTTGCAGATAACTGAAGAGGAGAAGAAGGGGCAGAATCTTGCCTTTCCCAGGAGGCTGAGGCAAAGACAAACTGCTGCTAGCTTGTGTGTTCTTCCTTGTTAGTAACTTTTGCTATCTTGACCACACTCTGATGTTGCCTGGCCACACACATCCTGATTTTTGTCTGTGAAAAGTTGGGAGGCGTGTTGCATGAAAGGAACTGTACAATGTGTACTTTGCAGTCACGGGCCTTTCACTGGCACAGTTCAGAGACAGTATTTCACTCTCTCACAAACCTTAGAGTTCCCCGTTTCTCCAATAAACTGACCTCTCCTGGGTCACGCTCTAAAATAATTAACCTGGGCTTGGTTAAACGTGTTCCAATCGAGAGCTCTTTAATCATGACTTGCAGCCTCTTATTGACCTCTGATATCCACCTGGCATTCTCTGAAGTGAACCGGCTGTTTATAATAAACAGTCAATTAGTGGGAGGGTTCTTGAAGGGCTGGACCATATTGGGCACTCCCCGACCTCCAAAGCTGGTCAGTTTGTTCCAATCTGGCCTCCGCTATTATGTGACCCCTGGGTATTTTGGGACTGATCCTGCTTGTCAGATCCCATTCCACTCACCTCTCATGTGTGCCTCTATGTACATATACATTTTTTGCTGTGTGGCTGCTAAGATAACCCAGGCAGAGAGCACTCTGGGGTTACAGTTATCTGTTGTTATTTAGTTATTCCTTTTGACATATATCATGTTCTGTCCCTAAGGATCAAAATCTATGTGATACACTTAAACATAATGCATAAAGTTAACATTTAAAAATAGGAAAATAAATACAATGTACTTCTAAGCTGCTCAGTTCTAGCTATCAAACAATAGGCCAGAAGGAGAGGTTCTGTGCTGTTTGATGACTTCCTGGTTTGAGAAGACAAGCATTGTGAGATTTATCAGATTTAGGAATGGATGTGCAAGTCAGCACCTTTAGTTGTATTAGTTAGCTTTGGTAGGAGTAGCTTTTCAGACAGCTGGAGAAACAGGATGCACCAAGATGCTTCCAATTTCTATTTGCTATTTCATATAACCCAAATATGACCAACTTCCAAGTCAGCCAATGTAGCAAAGCCTTAGGCAAGCCAAGTAATTTGGGCTACAACTTCCTTAATGCCTTACCGCTTGCCATACCAGTTGAACCTTCTTGGAGTTGAACTCCCAAACATCTCAGAAAGGCCAAAGGTTACCTAACCCCCAGGACACATGTAGTGGTAGATTACAGACTTTGCAAGCAAATGGCCTTATTTGCATCCTTTTGCTCTTGAAGCCCTCATCCTACATGTGTTTATTCAGAAGGTAGCAAGATAGTTTTAGGTACCAGCTCAAGCTGCATGATACACCATTCCCTCTTTCAGCATTCTACTGCTACCTCCCAGCATCTGTTGCCTAAAGCCACTGCTTCACTGTGCCTAATGGTCCCAGTTTAGACCATTTCCTCACTAGACTGTTACAGTACTATAACCCCAGGATTCCATAGGATGTTGAAAGAGGAATACTAGCACCATAACAGTATAGTGCGGAAATGGTCTTAGACTCTGATGCTACAATTCCTGAGCATATTCTGGGCTGTTAGGAGGTTAAAAATTCGCTGTACAGTAGGACTCCCATATTTGTGAATTTCATTATCCGCTGATTCAGTTATCCGCGGTTGGCTTCCGCCGCCACTGCAATCACAGTGGCGGCGGACAGGAGAGAAGCGAGGAGTGCAGGGTCACGCTCCTTGCCACCTCCTGCCCCTCACCCTGGCCCAATGGTGGTGCTGGCAGGTGGGAGAGAAGCGAGGAGCATGGGATTGTGCTCCTCACCGCCTCCTGTCCCCCACCTGGAGCCTGATCACGGTGGCGGCAGGCATGAAAGGAGCGAGGAGTGCGATCCTGCCGCAGTGGCTCTCACGGCGGCTCCTCACCACCTCGATCTGTCAGAGGCAGGCAGGGGACAGGGCGTTCACTCCTATCTGTGGATTTCAGTATCTGTGGGGAGGGGGGCAGAACCAATCCCCCGTGGATACAGGGGTCCTACTGTATATTCACATGGGAATAGTGACAGTTGGTGACTTCCATGTGTGGATTGAATCTGCTCCAGGTTTCAGTCTGAACTTTAAAGGAACTACCCAGGATGCTGAGTCCTATATCCAAATCAATTCAGTCTGTTGGATAGCTCCTTTAAAATTTGGGCTAAAACCTGAAGCACATTCACCATCCCACTGACACAGAATCCATGATTCCCATTGCTGTCTGGGAATGAGCTCCACTGAACACACTAGGACTTGCTTCTGAGTAACCCTGCATAAGGTTGGTGGCAAAAGGTTGTATGGTTTTGAACAGTCTGATCCTATGCATATTAATTCATATGTAAAAGGCTTGCCGTGTTCAGAGAGGCATAAGGCTATAATGGGACTTACTGCTGTGGGAATGTGTAGCATACAGGTATACTTATTTTTTTCTGAAAGCAGCTCTTTGTGTGTAGGATCCTCAGACCGTTAGAGAACTAAGCTAAGCTCTTGGCCCAATCAATTTTAATTGATTAGCTCTTTGATCAGTTGTTGCAATGGCGGAGGGTTCCACAGCTGCTCAAAGACCTGGCCTTGCTTTAAAATATAGCTCTCTAAGACATTAGATCATTCACCTATAAGTCAACTCAACCTCTAGGGCAGGGGAAGAGTTTAAAAATTCAGTACTAAGCACTTCCAAAAGAGGACCACAGTCTGGAAGAAACTTCTTTCTCCCTCATGTTTCTTTTGAGAGCAGGGAGAACACACCATCTCTTTGGCACAGCGATTTATCAGTTTCACAAATTGGGATGAACTAAGGCCTTGGGGTGGATTGTGCTGTCTTTCTGGGCCTGCCAAACTGTAAATTCTTTGGGACAGACTCCTCTAACCAGGAACATCACAGCAAGGCTGGGAATAAAAGATGGTGACATCATGGTAAATACCAATCAGAGTGGAAGTGTTGTGTAAGTCATGTTTGGCAGTGTTTAAAAACTTGTCCTATATACACTGCCAGATACTCTGGAATCTCAGATACACCTGCGAGATGGTTGCAGGTGCTTGGAGTGGGTGGACATGTTGCACAACACCTGTCTCCAACATGCCTGCTGCTGAGCATACTAGTTGTGGTAGCTAGGATTACCATATCAAGCTGTAAAAGCAATGCAGCCCAGGGAGACTGGATAACCTAGCATTTATTTCCCGTTTCTAGAGGAGGCCTGGAGGATGGTCCAACGCCCTGTTGCTGAAGAGCAATTCCCTTTTCTAAATAGCATGTTTACCTCTCTGTAATATGAGACTCTGATCTAGTTGATACAGATGGGAGATGACTAAGTAGTAAGGATGTGTTTATAACAGCCCTCTACTGTTGACTTCCTGCTGGAAGAAAATGGCTTTAAACACTATGGCTTTAAATCTACTAACCACATCTATTTATTTTGAGTGTATTGAATAGAGCTTAGGGAAGTTATATTTTTGGTGTCAGCTTTCCAAATTAAGTGGCCAGACTAACTAGTGGATTTGGGGAGCTGTTGACCAAGAAAGTAACTTTCTTTTCATATCAAAAATTATTGTTCTTCATGTTCATCAACCCACACAAATATTACCACCCAGTTCCTAGGAACAGCTAGGAATACAAATTAAATCCTCACTTTACTCACCAGCATCTGAAAAAGCATTTCAATAAAAAAGTAGATTTTTTTCTCCAATGTATTTATTTACCCCAGACTGATCCTTCCCTCAAATGTTGGTACCTCAGTTATTTGCCTATTTTGCTGCTCTGACTGGGCCAGTTTCAATCTTAAGGGATCATCAGGAAGAGAGCCAGTGTTATGTAATGATTTGAGCTTTGGACTAGAACTCTTGAGATCAGGGTTTGAATCCCCACTCAGCCATGGAAACCCACTGGATTACCTCTGACAAGTCATGCACTCTCAGCTGAAGAGGGAGGCAAAAGCAAACCCTCTCTGAACAAACCTTGCCAAGAAAACCCATTGGTAGGTTCACCTTAGGGTTGCCATAAGTTGAAAACTACTTGAAGGCATACAACATTAGGAACCACTAAGAACTCTAAGACTAGGAAAAGCAATGGCACCTCTGTCCTCTTCTTAAGAGCTGGGGAAGGTTATTTTGGGGACTACAACTTCCATAATCCCCCACCATCTTGGTCGATAAGAGCTGTACTCCAAAATTAACTTTTCTAAGCTCTGCTCCTCCTGACTTGAACAGAACACCTTTTTCAGAAGCAGTGCTGTAGTCAAAACTAGCATGAAATAAAGGAAGTGAAAAAATAGTGTAAATTAGAAAGAGTCCTTAAGAGGGCTGTGTACTGAAATATGAAACCCAAAACAGCTTGCAACAGGGTTTCAGGTAACTCCATATACAAGTTTCCCCAGTTGTATGGTGTCAAAGGTGCACAGAGAGCACTATTTGACCTCAATACCACTAGGAGACATGCAAATCTCTCAGCAGAATGTCAGTCAAAAGAGGCTAATGGGGGATTTCCAGCAAAGCAACAACTAAGTGGCATGCTGCCTACAAGCCTCTCCCCAGCCAAGGCTTAGCTTGGAAGTTGGTATGTCTCCAGGTGACTGCTGATATAATGGGGGGTGGGGGTGGGGACTTGGCAATGAGCCCAGCTGATTCCTGTCAGGCCACATCTGGCTGGCATTCACCTGTGTTGGCTTCTGGGAAGCAGTCAGAAATTTTGAAAAACATGAGAAATGCAACTGCTCACTGCCACACTTATATAGCCCTGCTAACGATACAGAAAGGCACCACAATGTGCAGCTGCAACCAAAACACAGCAGGTAGCACTAAAGTTACTGTGGCGGCAGAATATAATGTGATTATAGAGCAATACTCTGAATGTGGCTGTAAAGTTAAATTTTGTCATACTGGCTCCTGCCCAGTGCTTCCAGTAAGGAGGTACAACTTGTACCCATATTACCATGGATAGCAGTGAAACTCACAAGCTCAGTGTAGAAACATTCATGAAGTCTGCAAATAAAGGCATTGGGTAAGGCACTGGGGCTGTGGCCACTGACCCTGCCTGCAGCCTCCACCTATCCAGGGTTCCATTTGCAGAGAGAACTCCATGTAGGGCTGACAGGGAGCTAGTACAAAATTGCAAGGGTCCAGCAGTCCAGAAGGGGCCCTGTGGCCTATATTGCATATTTTTTTTATCTTTGGGGTACAACAGCCCCAAACCTACCTACCTACCTTCCTTCCTTCCTTCCTTCCTTCCTTTCAATAAAAGATATGAAGCCTGCTGTAACTCTTGTGAAAGGACAGCATCTTGCAAGAATCCTGAGCTTTCATGAAATCTCTATAATCTGGCTCATCATACCTTCCAACTGTCCCATTTTGGCAGGGACATTGCCAGTTAATCCAACGCCATCCCACTTTTTCAGCTTCTTTTAAAATATTCCAGTTTCCCTCTCCTCCCCCCACTTTTTCCCTTTGTCCTCAGCTTACTTCAGTAGCTGCAAATGGAGTTCAAAGTGCAAGCATATATTTGCATTCGATTAATTCAGTCAGAGGGAAAGGAAAGGAGGGGGAGAAATCTTGCCTTTCCCGGTAGGCTTATGCAAAAGCAAACTGCCATAGCCTCTCCCAACTTGTCTGTTCTCCCTCATTAATAATTTTTGCTTTCTTAATCATACTTTGATGTTCCCTGGCCATACACACATCCTGGTTTTCACCTATGAAATGTTGGATTGTATGGCTAGTTTTGAGCTGACCTGGAAAAAAAGAGAGGGCTTTCCTATGTGACTGCTTCAAAAACCTGGCAGTCTTAGCCAGAGGGGCTTCACATTTTTTTCAGCAGGGCCTGAACCTGTTCTCAGTGGCCTTGGCAATGCTTGCTCATCCCAACTGATACTGGCTCCTTGTGCACAATTTCTACCAAGCAAAAGGCATGGTTTCTTTTTCAGGCCTGTGGGGCAAGGGTGGTGAATTTTTGCAGTTTGAAGAGCAGGCTGGCACACTTTTACTGGGACATCTGAAGTGATCTCCAATTTGCCAGAGCTTGAAAACGATATAGTAGTCCAAAAAGTACCCTCCAACATTTCACAGAGGAAAATCAGAACACATGTGGCCAAGCAACAGCAGAGTGTGGTCAGGATGGCAACCATTATTAATGAGATAAGCTAGGAGAGGTTGCAGCAGTTTGCCTTTCCCTACTGGGAAGGGCAAGATTCCTCTCCCTCCTTTCCTTTCCCCCCAATGGAATTAATTGAATGCAAAAGTACATTTGCACTCTGAACTTAGTTTGCAGCAGCTGAAGTAAGCCGAGGACAGAGGAGGAAAGTGGGAGGAATGAGAGAAATTGGGAGATTTTGAAAGCGGTGAAAAAGTGGGACTGTCTCTGTCAAACTGGAAGAACAGGAGGATGTTCTGGAGATCCTGGAAACCAAGCAGCCTGTGCCCTTGCTGCCTAAGGGATTCTGGGAACTCTAGTCCCCCCAAAAGTAACATTTCTAAGCTCTACATAGGCAGACAGCTGATCACACACAGTAGGACTAGTCTGCTGTCTTTCCCTAGTTGAGATGAGAAAGAAAACGGTACTTCCTCTAATTTCCCAGTTTTGAGGGAAAGACAGATTACAAATGAAGCTGCAGTTGCATCCATTTATATAAGCTAATTGGACTGATAGTTTCAGCCAGTACACTACGCCTGGTAATGGTTTTCACTGTGCATGCACACACACGTGCGTGTGCGCACACACACCCCCTACACTTTAAAAAAATGCTATCAGATACTGGTTTAAGGGGAAATGAAGGCTTCTTTGCATCCTGAAATATTGTGAACCAAATGTGCCAAGGCACCTGACTCCCAGTTAGTCAGTTGCATCACACCTTGCCCTAAAGGTGTTACCAAGTGCTGTTGCCCTCGCAATACCCCTGCCAATCCAGTCTTGCTTCCTCCCACGGCCCTGACAGATTTTCATACTGTCTCCACCTTCTCCCTTACTCTTCCCCAAGGCAACAGGGAACTTCAATCTTGATTTCCCAGATGTTTTGTCCTTCTTGATGTAATTGCTACCTGCTTTTCCTCCTCCACACCTTTCACCTGATTCTCACAGTACTGTATTTCTCAGTGACATGTAACACATGAAACTGGGGATTAGCACTTTTCTCTCTGCCTTGGTACTTTGGACTTGTAGTTGTTGTGTGCCTTCAAGTTGTTTCCAACTTATGGTGGCCCTAAGATGAACCTATCACAGGTTTTTCTGGGGTTGAGAATGTGGGAAGTGCCCAAGGTTACCTAGTGGTTTTCCATGACCCAGTGAGGAACTGAACCCTGGTCTACACTGTCATAGTCCAACACTCAAACCACTACACATGCTGGACTATAGCTACCATAATCTTGCACATTCCAACTGTCCCAGTTTGGCAGAGACTGTCCTGATTAATCTTCTGTCATTCCAATTTTCCCCTGATTTTAAAACGTGTCAATTTTTCTCGCCTCTTCCAGTCCCCGGCCCCCATACTTTAATGGCTGCAAACCGAATTCAAAGTGCAAAGGTAGTTTGCACTCAATTAATTTTCCAGGAGGGATAGGAGAAAAGTGGGCAGGATCTTGCCTTTCCCGGTAGGCTCAGGCAAAATCAAGCAGTTGCAGCCTCTCCTCCCTTGTGTGTTCTTCCTCATTACAGTAATAACCTTTGACATTTAAAAACATTTAGAAAGTCACTGAAAAAGTAGGATAACAGAGGACTAACTGGGACTGTACCTGCCAAACTGGGACAGCTGGAGGCTATGCATTTGTCCTGCAGGCTATACTTGGCCTGTCCCTGATATAGACAGTCTGTGCCTTTGGGACCCTTGGAGCATTCATTTCCTTCTCCCACTTGGCTCTGCCCATCTAGGTAAGAATTATAGATCAAAAGCACATTCTCCACTAGCTTCTGCAGAATTTATTGCCTAGAAAGAGGAAGAGGTGATGGGGGAAAACAAACAAAGCAGATGGATCAGCAGGAGGATCAAGCAGCTGCGGAAGTAAAAGATTGCACAGGTCTGACTTGCACCTAAAACAACACTAGGAAATTCTTTTGATGTGGTTCAGACTTTCTCTCTGAGAAATATGGATCTCCCAGCTTATACAAAAACAATGGTAGATGTATTTGCCTTGTAAATAATCCTCAAATCCTTATGAGAGGCATACTTTTCTCATGCCACCCAAAAGGGAACAAAAATGACCCTCCACATTCCCTTGGGTTAGGGGCACAGGACCCTTGCAAAAGTGGAAAAATCGCAAATATCAAAATGTGCAAGTGTGTCTGTGGGGAAGGGGGCTGAGGCATGGTGGGGAGAATGGGCACCCAGGGACCAAATCAGGTCAGGGAAAGGGAAAGGAAGGTAGGTGGGTCAGTGTGGTGGCCCTATACTTTCTCCCTCTTGCCCATCTCCTTCCTTGGGTGTGGACATTGGAAAGGGGTTTGTGGTGCTGCAAAATTGGGCTGCCAGTCATCCTTAGCTGGTCAGGCAATCACTGATGGCAAAGGAGGATGAACAAAGAAGGCTTTAAGGAGCTGTGCAGCTTAATCAGGGCAGCTGAGAGGGAAGGTTCCCTCAGAAAAGAAGCATCTGAGGTGGGGCAGTAGGGGTTAGAGAAACTCACAGATAATCAAATCCATGAAAATCAAACCCATAAATGTGAAAGGCCACTGTACAAACTTTTGAGATCTCCAGATATCTTAATCAGGTAAGATTTGGGGGTGGGGAGGGCAAGAAGGAAGGGGAGGAGAACCTGACTTGATGGTGAATCTATGATGCCTGCATAGTTGCAGCTATAGGCTGAAGAGGGAGAGGTCTGCAGCCCATTCAGATAAGGCCTAGCTGGTGATGTGGATTGTTTTGGGTTTCACTTGAAACAACTCCTAGAAACATGGGGAGCAAGAGGGGTAGAAGCGGTTGGTTCTCCCTTTTTGAAAATATAAAACCTAGTTGTAAATTCAGAACTATCTCCATCTTGAAATGATCTGCACATCTGGAAAACTTGCACACATTTTTGTGCCCTTTTGGTAGGCCTATTAATTTCCCATAGCCTATTTTAAACATTAGTATAAATTTATACACCTGTCTGAAGTTCTTTGCATGCTCCAGAAACTGCATGTTTTATAACTGAGGCACAATATAAGCATTCACCTAGAGTGGATGCTGAACCATCCAATGTTTTCCACAGAAAATGCTTTGGACAGCATGGTGCTGGAAACAATGATCTCACTTTTAAACCAGATCTCTTCACCATATTGAATGCAAAATCCAGCCATGGGGGAGGGAGACTATACTGAGGTCAAAGCCTTCCAGATTCAATTCATCGGAGAGCAAACCACTGTCTTATGACTACCCATGTATGTCTGGTTTGTCTAGCCGCTAAGGAATGTGACCACACTGGAGTGGGGATGGCTTTCCTTGTTGCAAAACAGTGGGCAACCTGATCATTTTATGGCGAGTTTTTCTATAGGCCAGAATTGCCAAGAACATTGCCAATAAAAGCTTGTTGTATGCCGTTCCAAAATATTAAGTATAATATTTATTTTGCTGATTTACACCTCACAAGGTAACTCTCTGGTCATTAACATGCATTAAGGAAATGTGAAGTCAGTCCAAGATATTTTGCTGCTTGAGGTGAAGGACCCAATGGTTGCTGTGTGCCTTCAATCGACCCGAGTTCTATGAGCAGAAGCTAATCAACTGATTTTTCCCCCCAACAGTGACTACTCTAAGAAACCAGGGCAGCATGCAGGGCATTTAAAAGTCTGTGCTCCAACAGAGAGGAATGCAATGGGGCTGCAGGAGGAACAGCCAAGGAGTTTACTACCAACACAGTCCAGGAGCTGCAGACAGTTGGGCCACCTCTAAGGGTGGATCTATCTCCTCTGCTAATATTAGAGCCACCCTCAGGCTCTATGCCAGTGCTTCCTGCTAATCACAGTTTCCACTCAGTAAAGGGCAGAACTTGGGAAAGTTACTCTTTTGGACTCCAACTCCCATAATTCTCCAATCAGCATGGTTAGGTTCTCCTTTTAAGAGGATTTTCGTGTGTATATTGCACATGCAGTGGGACGTGAGAATAAGAAGGGGGGGAACAGTTATGCAGTTATTTTGCATATAAACAAAAAATAAGGAGTGCAGTGATACAATCTGGCAGAAACCATTTCAAAAGTAAACTAAAGCATGCAACTTAAAAGAGATCTCAATCTTGACTTTTACACTTAATTACAATGCAGGGCAAATAGCTGCAAATAATGAATAACCAGTCCCTGGAACTCCCTGCCTCAGGTTATTATCAAGCCAAAGTGTTTATGATATCCAGAGAAGGTAGTGAAGGAGGTTAACATCCTTGTATTAATTAGAATGGGAATTACAAAGAAAGTCTAGGTGGTCACCCTTTGGGCTACTGGTAACTGCCTCCTAGGAATCAGGAATACCTCTGATCCTTCCACGTTGGTGCCCACATGTCCTGTTTTCCAGAGTAGAGAGCTTTTTTCGAAGGCATCTTCAGTCCTGTTCTGATTTCAAGATAAAGAACCTCTTCAAGCTACCCACCAACCATGAGCATCTATGCAGCAGACAGATCAGGTATACAAGTCCCCCTCTATTATGGGGAGACAGATAGTATTTCAATTTAAATGTAGCACTTATTTCCAAATTTTTATCTATGCATATCAATTAGCATACAGATATTTTACATAAGTCCTTTGACCTTTCAGGGGGTGATGCATTGCATGTGCTCTTTTGCGGGGGGCAAATAGTGATGTGGAATCCTATGTGGAATCCTTGCAATGAGTTTTATCAAGGCTTAACAATTCTTCCTCTGAAGGATTCTGGACAGAGTAATGGCAGAGACAGAAGGAAAGGCTAGCTAGCTCTCTGTCTCCTCCAGCCATTTCAGTGCTCCTAAGAGAATGATTCAATATGCATAATTACTTTTCCAAAAGGTGCTTAGAACCAATAACCTGTCAGGCATAAATTTGATAATACTCTTTACGGTCCACCTCTTCTGAGTGCACCCAGTTGCACATAAATCAGTTACCTTCACATCAAAATACTTTCAGAAAAGGCTACATTTAGTCATTGTTTTGCATTTGTTGGTTTGTTGCTGAGTGCAGTCGACATTGTGACTGTATTTTCTTTCATTGCAAGTCCTGATAGCACTAACCAACGCTGCTTGCTGCATTTTGGGGAAGACACCTCAAGGTTAACAGCCAGAATCTTCTGAAGGGGGTTAGTCCCCTCTCTTTTTGTTGACTTAGTTGATGGAAATATGGCCATCCCATATCTAACAAAGTATCATTCTAGTCCTCATTGAGGACAACACTTTATTGATTTCAAGCTATCATTCTGATGGGTACCTATGCTTCCTTTCTTGTCTGTATGGTGCTAATTCACAGAGTGGAGAGATCACGAGCTGAAGATTAAAATATTGCCTTCTCCAATTTACCTATCTGTTTGGATTTTCCTTGTATTAAACATGCTTTTCTGCATCATCACCACCATCATCATCAATCACCTTTATCACTGTCATTGCCTGATTTGTACACACTATAACTTTTGAGACAAGTCACTCTTTTTATTACCATTTTATAGCACCACCTTGCTCTTCTGTATATTGTTGAACTGCAGCCCTTGCCAAAGATTAGAATGAGTCTATAGTCCAGGAGAGCAATTGAATCCAGGTCTCATAAGAGATCAGATTGAATTCTTTTACTGTTAGGACTATGAGCTGACATGACTCATTAGAAAACACAATAGTGCTTGGCAAAGTAAACAGCAGTAGGAAAAGAGGAAGACCACATTACACATGGATAGAATCAATCAAGGCAGCCACAGCCCTGAGTCTGCATGACCTTAGCAAGACTATTAATAACAGAATTATCTTGGAAGTCTTTCATTTGTATGATTGCTGTAAGTTGAAGCTGGCTTGACAACAACAACTATATCATAGTTCAGCCTGCTTTTGAGCTTCCCTATGGCATCTTACTGGGCACTATGAGAATCAGGATGCCAGACTACTGAATTTGCTGGGTTATAAGACTCAATTTCCCCCCTGAAAAATACTGCTTGAAAATGGGGTGCATCTTATACATGAGTGCGTCTTATATGCTGGCAAATATGGGTGGATGATTTGATCCATCTGGGCCTTTCTCATCTACATATTTGCACTTACAGCTCAAATAAAGTATACTTAGAAACCAGTTTTTTTCATGGGAAAAATCCAATGGGCATGGTCTTAAATCTAGTTTGGGAATTACGAGGACTTCTAGATTTTGTTGGACTGCAACTTCCAGCATTCCTCACCATTGTCTATGCTGACAAGGACTGCTAGGAAGTGCAGTCCAAGAATGAGCAGGTCACATGATTCCCCCCATCTTAGATGAGGACTCAGAATACATGGAATTTGATTCTGCAAATGACGCTGACCTGCTGAGTGATCTAAAGCAAGTTCACATTTTGGCCATTTCCGCACTAGACTGTTATAGTGCTGTTATTCCACTTTCAACATCCTATGGAATCCTGGTGTTTGCAGTTTAGGGTGGGGCCTAAACTGTCTTCAGAGTGAGTTTTTCAATGCCACCTTGTTTTAGGCTGGAGCTATTTCCACTCTTTTCTATAACAATGGGTAACCATCACAAGACCCATTGCTCCCTTGGTACCTGATGCACCTCAGAGATGTGTTGCAGGTCATATTGCACACAAAGATGTTGCCACTGCTTTGTTTCTTTTTAAAGAAGCATTTATTTTATTGCATTTCATTTCAGCTCAGAAAACAGCATTGTTATTTGTGAATACTCAACAATGAAAGAGAATTAACTTTTCATCATAGATTTTCATAAGTTAAAAATGTAAATCTAAAATGATATAAGTAATTGACAAACAAACTAAAAAGGCCTTTTTACTAACTCTTCCATTCCATGAACTGATGGATGAGATGAAATCCACCTTTCAATAGATCATTCTGCTGATAAGTGGGTTCTATGTCATAGTAGCTAAATTTAAACATTTAAGCCACTTTCTACCTCTTTATTAATCAATTTATTATTCCTAGACTATTTTTTCCTGTTAGCACTGGGCAATACATATTTTATAACCAGGATATATTTTATTCTTCCCCTCACACACACAAAAAAAGCAGCAAAGACAGCACAGTGGGCCCATAACCTGTGCATGTGCAATTTCCAGTTAATGTGATGCATTGCATCCTTATATCTAAAATGGCAGTGATGTGTGTACAGATATGCTGAAGCATCCACAGGCACATCACTGCCTTTGAATTTAATGGGATGCAAGCATTTGCAAATCCCACTCTTCACAGGGTTTCCTGAAACAGAATCCCCACATGTATGGAGGACCCACTGTACTGTTATATCAGCCCAAATGGCATAGCACTGTGTTGACCTAGGATTCTGGGAGACTACTCAGCCGTAAGAATCCACTGAGTGACTTTGGGCAAGTAATGCTCTCTCAGCGTCAGAGGAAGGCAATGGCAAACCTTATTTGAATAAATCTTGCCAAAAAAAACTCTAGGGCCATTCTGCACTAGGCTGTTAGAGCACTATGATTCCACTTTCAACATCCTATGGAATCCTGGGGTTTGCAGTTTCGGGAGGGGCCGACTGCAAACCCCAGGATTCCATAGGATGTTGAAAGTGGAATCATAGCGCTCTAACAGCCTAGTGCGGATATAGCCTAGGACAGGGTTGCAGTAAGTCAGAACGGACTTAAAGGCATATAACAATACAACGCTATTATGCATATTGAATACAACTGCAGGGAGTGCTGATTTACAGATGTTCATTTGTATGTTTCAATGGCTAAAATAGTTGTTACTGTTTTCTAAAGTGCTGGCAAAATGGATTAGGAACTACACTTTGCCTATGCTTCACAACACTGCATGGGAGTTACTGGCACCAACCAGGATCAAAACCCTAGAAAAATCCCTTCAGCCATGAGCCACGTTGGATATTTATTTATTTCCTTCATCGGATGGAGAGGCAGCACATTCCCTTGGTTTAATTGAAAGCTGGTGCTGTGGGTTTGGCTCAATCTGGCCTCCTCCTCCTCCTTCATTAGATAACGTCTCGCTGAAACCACACTCTGCAAGCTCACAGCATTCCAATCTGCTGATCCCAAGTGGCAGCCCGCTGGGGCTCTCTGCTGTGTGAGCAATACATGTGCTGATGGGGCAGAAACAATAGAGCCAGGCCCTTCTTTCGCTGCTTCCCAATCCCAGCCTCTCTCTCTCTCTCTCTCTCTCTCTCGCCCCGCCACTGGGCGTGTCCCCCAAAGTGAGAGGCACAAAGCAGGCAGGAGATGCTAGTGCTTCAAAATACTGGGGGAAATTTGACCCACCCAATGTGGGAACCATGACCTCTGCTGGGAAAGTGGGTCATTGCGAGGAAACAGGAAGCGGGGAGGGAAGCAAAAGATGGGGACAACTGCTTCAGGGAAATGTTTCGGGGGGGGGGACAGGATGGAGGGGCAGAAGGACTGGGAAAGGGTGATTGTGAGCAAAAGCTTCCAAGAGGCATATGGAAGGGGAGGGTGGAAAGAAAGGGTGAAATGTACTGAACTAACAGAAGGATCTTTTTGAAAAAATGCATGCCCATATTGAAAAAAAATTAGGAATGCTTCCATAGAAGGGAGCTGAGGTGCAAAAGCACATTGCTACATCTGCAGGGGTCCATGCTGCAATAGTCAGGAATATACATAAGCCCAATGGGTAGAGAGACTTCAAACTGGGCAAAGTTTGGGACTACCACTTCTAGAATTCCTCAGCCCCCAAAGGTCAGGGGTCAATATGGGATCAGTAGTCCAGAAAGTAACTTTGCTGAACTCTTTGACTGGGAAAGCTGGATCCAAAGGCTATCTCTGTTGTGAACTCAGTGTCTGGCCCTGGACAAGGCTCCCTCAGCATTAATCCTTCAACTGTGACATTAGAATAATGAAATAGGTGATCTAATTTACAAAACTTTTTGTAAAGTGAGTTTGCAACCCTATATATGCACTTATCTAGAAGCAATCTCATCAAACACAGGGAGGTTCACTTCTGAGTAGGCAGGTACTGAAAAGTGATCTATAAATTAGCAATATTCACAGATAATTCTTTCCAAGGGAGAACATTCCATTCCTCTCACCAAATCTCATTTGCACATTTGAAAACTGAGGCAAAATCTTTGCCTTACCCTCAGGAGCAATATATCCCAAATGTCAAAATTGGTCTAGTTAAAAGCATGAGATTGGCCCTATTCTAGACCCCTCCTGAAACCTAGGACTATAACTCCCACCATCTTTGACCACTCAGGTGGCTGGCTCAGCTTTATGGGGGATATAGTCCCATCTCTAGCTCCGTGAATTATCCTCCATGAATCTGAGCAATCCCTTGCAGCCATTTCTGCATCTTACAGTGGCAAATTCCACTGTGTGAAGAAGCAGCCCTTATTTTCACAAGGAAAGAAGTTGAGAGGGCTTGTCAACCTAACACCTTTTTATCTGACAGTGTGAATAACTGTTATCTCCTATGCAGATTGGACAAATGGGTTTATTTGCACAGTGCTGAGATATGGTGCTCTGCATTTCTCCCACTGTGTGCTCAACAGTGGAGGCAGTATGTAATGCACACCTCATTCCATATATGAACTCTTTAAAAGAAACAAACCTCTGTGCAAGCTGCCTCACAAACTGATTTACACAAAGATATGGCAAATGAAGCCGACGAGCAATATTAGGGTAAAAGAAAAGGTAATATGAAATTAACCTATACATAAACATTACAGTTAGACCTTTGTGTCTTCATCACTGTTACCAACAGAATCTTCAGATGCACAGATGTGGATAAATTCCACAAGGAAGCAAGCTTTTGCCTTAAACCTGGAGCCATCCAGATGTGTCAGACTAGAACTCTGATCATCCCTAACCAACATGTCTGTGCTGGGGGTTGGGGGCTTCTTGTCCAGCAAAGCTACAGGGCACCAAGTTGTGAACGGCAACTTAAATCAAGGAGGAGCAACTGCTTGGTGGCAGAGACCAGTTTTCACTCCTGTGCTTCCCAATAGACTGCACTGGGTTTTTTTTCCAAACTGGACATAGCATGATGTCATTTCCATTATTGTTTGGGGCCTATTTTCAGCCATGAAGAGCAGGCTGGGAATTTTGTATGGGTTCAATTTAGCTAAAATGCCATGTTTTGGGAGCATTTTTACACTCTTGGGGACAATTTAGGAGCCCCTCTCAAAATCACTTTTTTAAAAATAGGAGTCGTGTTCTGAGGGCTTTGGGAGTGTCTAGGAGTGGGGTTCATTCAGCCCATGGTCCATCTTTTCCCCATCCCTGGCTTAAGGATGCTGAGGAACAGATCCATTTTTGTAGCGGTCAGTCTAAGAGAGCTGCTCTTCTCCATCCTTGCGAGACACCCTTTTCCACAATCCCCCTTTTCCTTCTGGCTATTCAAGTCAGTTTGTGTGCTGCATATGAGCATGTTTCTTGAGCAGCCCAGCTTCATTGCTATTTGCTTTGTTGTTTTGACGTTACTAACCTATCCAGTATCATATGCTAATTAATTAGAGTTCTGTGGATTACAAGACATTTTAGGGTTTCAGACAACATTACAACTTTTACCACTGGAAATACAACCCAAGGGCCCATTTCAGACAACAGCCTGTCACTTGGTTAATATGTCCATTAAGGGGAAGAGTGGAATTGTCCCCGGTGCCCTCACCCACAGTGTGGCATCCAGCCAAATTCTGAACACAGCCTCTATGTGTGCAGATGTAGTGTGCACAAGCACAGACTCAGCTGGCTCTTGAAGCTTCAGCTGTGTGCGTCCAGGTTTGTTCCTCCTTTGCTTTCCCCATAAGATTAACAAAACTGTGTTTAATACTGTGTTCATCCAGTGTGGAGCTGGTGATATTGCAGAGGACAGCCACATGTCTGACATCAGGGGAAGCACTTTGGACCAACTGGCCATGCCAGCTAGGGTCTTCTGGGAAGTGTAGTCCAAAAAGAGTACTTTTTTCCAAGTTTGATCGTATGGGGTTTTATTTCCTGGTATCACACAATCCAGAGAATGACTGGAGAGAATCAAGCCCTTTTCCACAGACAGGTTCCCCTACTCTTGCTCTATCTAAAGGGCAGTCTAGACGAATGGCTCTTTCATACTAAACAGTTATAGGGTTGCCACTCCACATTAATTGCCATGACTGCAGCCTGTGGAAATCTGGGGCTTCTAATCTGATGAGGCATCAGAGCTCTCTGGCAGAGTATTCTAAATCATCATCCCTAACCTGCAGATCCCAGAATTCCATAGGGTGTTGCCGTGGCAGTTAGAGTATAATCATAGCACTATAGTTGTGCAGTGTAAACAGGCCCCTAGTCTGGTTTAAGGAACAATCAGAAAGAATCTAGCGTTAGAAAGAATCAGAAGGAGTTTAGGAACCCTGAGGTTGCGCACACACAATAAGAATCTGTAGGGCAAATTGAGTGTACAGGTCACTGGATTACAGTTTCTGTCACTGTAATGGGATACAGTTTTCTTTACAGTAATGATTTATAGATTTTCCCCCATGCCTATAAGGCAGCATATGCTTATTTTATGCAAATATGGGCCTGTGTGTGTGTGTGTGTGTGTGTGTGTGTGTGTAGAGAGAGAGAGAGAGAGAGGGAGAGAGAGAGAGAGAGAGAGAGAGAGAAAGAGAGATGCATTTTCTCTTTCTAGATGAGGTACAAGTGCCTGCCCTGCCCTTGGATCACACACTGCTTCACTGTTGACTTTTCAGTCAAGCTGACAAGAGGGGGTAACTCATACAGAATACCAAAGCTCGGCAGTCTGGAAGGGGCACTGAGGGCCAACTATGACCATTTCCACACTAGACTGTTATAGTGCTATTATTCCACTTCAACATCCTATGGAATCCTGGGGTTTGCAGGATTCCATAGGATGTTGAAAGTGGGATAACAGCACTATAACAGTCTAGTAAGGAAATGGCCTATGTTGCAAGTGTTTTTCTCTCTTTCATTATTTGTTTTTAACATCCATTGAAGAATGGTTGAATTTCAGAGAAAATAATAACAATGTACAAAATTTGGTCAGTTATTGACCAATGTAGACTCCAATCAACCAAAGATCTATTAATTATATATTAAGAACAGAACATAATTATATTTTATTACAAAATTTAACAATATATATACAGTGGCCCCTCCACTTTCATGAGGGTTCAGGTGCAGAACCTTTCTGAAAATGGAAAAACCACAAATAACTCCCCCTTGTGCTCCGCCTCCCATTCCCTTCTGGGGTTCCTTCCCATTCTCTTGCCTTTTGTGTTGGCACATGTTCTCCACACATTTTGTGTTTTGCACTTTGCCTCAGTGCATGTTCTCTGTGCTGGGGCAAAATGCATGGGAATGGGAGGAAGAATTTCGGAGAGGGGAAGGAAGGCACTCTGCCCCCATTCCCTTGCATTTTGCATGCATGCACTTCACGAATAATCAAATTCATGAAAGTCAAACTGGCAAATGTGGAGGGGGGAATGTGTGTGTGTGTGTATGCGTGTGTATTTATTTATTTATTTCATGTTCAGTGCAAGCCCAGTTCTGAGTAACAGCTTGTGAACTTGAGCTGTGAACCAAGCATTTTCCAGTTGTTTTTTTAAAGATGGTCTGCCTTTGATTGGCAGCCTGAAAAAAAATGTTTCCACCAGCTCTGAACCTGTTCTCTGTGGCTTTGGCCAAGCTGACTTGTCTGACCCAGCCTTCACCTTCTTTCTTAGAGTACCCTACACGTTCTTTTAAAAAAATTATTCCATGGGTGGCCGCAGTTGGTTTTGTTTCTTCCCTCATCTTGCCTCGTCCTGTGCCATTTCCATTTCAAATGCTCCGCTGTCCCCTCCTTCGGCAGCAGAGCCGGACAGGGAGACACTGTGTGAGGCTCCACAGCCATTTCCCCAAGAAGGCAGGGCGTTCTCTGCTTTATCAGCTCATTGCAGATTCACACAAAACATTTGAAAGGAGAGAAAGGTTTTTCCCAGTGGTGTCTTATCAGACTGCTGAGCCCAGGATGCTGCTTTGTTTCAGCTCATGTTCCAATTAAAGATGGAAATGACATTCAAGTGAACAATTGCTAATTCTCAGAAGATTATCTGAGTCTGACAGCTGCCCCAATGCCTCTGTCTTGCTTCAGAACACACAGTTTGTGAGGCAGGCCTCTTTCTCTCTCTGTTGGGCACATCCCTGGCATAGCAAGGGCACACTTGCTAGCTTTTCTTGTATGTGCTTATTCAGGATGCATATGCACAAACGAGAATTGTAGTATCCAAGTTGCTGGATGCCTCCCACTCCCACAATGAGCACCTGTCTGTTTTTCCCTTCAGCGCTCTCGTATTTAATAAAAGCTAAACAATGAAAGAGCCAAGATTCTAGCCAAGCCACCATAATCTTTGCCTCCATGGTCCGCAGAGCAATCATGGTCTCCTACCTCCTTATTTCAGTTTATGGCAGCACAATGGCATGGAGCTGGTGGCATGGAGGCAACTGGGCAAGTGCTGTTCAATGACTTAACTGAAGATATAAATTTGTGGAGTGGAGAGCAAAGCCACTCCCATGGGCAAAGGCTAGGCATGTACAATGAAACCCATGCAAATGCATTTTCACAGGATTTCTATTCGTGTAGACATTTAAGAGTTTTGGTTGAACACATGTTGCATATCATAAGAACCCATGGTGTAGTTTCTTCAAATCTGCTTCTTTTAATGTGTAACCTTGCATCTGCTGAAAATAAACCAGCCACAAATCGCAAACGTGAGTCAATGATCTGTTTTTTTTCTTTACAAACTCTGGTTTGTTCAAACCACAGCTTATTGTGACATTTTGTTTTACCCTAGCTTATTTTCCCAAGTGATCATCCTGGAGCAGGAGCTGATGAAAGCAGAGAGGGGAGAAAAATCAAACCAGAAGTGGGGAAGACAAGCCACAATTTCTTTGGATGTATGCTATGCAATTTGTGGCTTAAGGAACAAACCATGGTTAATACAAAACATGAATTATTGTCGGCGGCTGGGCGGGGCCGGGCAGGCTTGGGTCTGGCTCAGGCCGAGGCTGGCGTCCCGGAAGCCTCAGCCAGCAGAGTCACCGCAAAACTAAAGCAAGCCTTACTTCAGGCGGTAAACAGGAACGAAAAGAAAGGGTTTTCCTCACCCGAGCAACGAAGGGTTAAGCTGGCTGGCAAGGCTTCCGAGCAGAGTCTCGGCAGGAGCAAGGCGGGACCACAGCAGGGGCAAGGCAGGCAGGAACAAAGCAGGAACACGGCAGGAACAAGGCAGCAGCTCTGACGGGCAACACACGGAGAGCCGTTGGTTGTTGCTCCGTGCTGAACCTGGCTCCCTCTGGCTCTAAGTAGGAGCCTGGCGCCGGCGCCGGCCAATCCTGAAGCTGCTGCACAGCTGGGAACCCTCAGCCGGGCTCACAGCTGAGCGTCCTTAGCCAGCTGCAAGCCCTCAGCCTGCCGCTGACGCTCCAGCAACCGGCGGGAGCGACGGGCAGCCTCCTTGGCCTGCCGCCGCTGCGAGAACGTGGGAGGGAGGCCGTCAGGCTCCTCCGGATCGGGCCCGCGGGTGAGCGGCAGCCCAGCGACCTCCGGGCGACTCTCTTCCGCAGCGCCGGCTCCGTCGGTGTCTTCAGTGGCGTCAGGGCAGGCAGGCTCCATAGCCTCCTCTGCGGCGGCGGTGGCCTCGACGGCGTCCGGGCAGCTGTTCCCGGCGCCGGAGGCCTCCGCCGCTACGCACGAGGAGACCTCCGCCGCTACTCGCGAGGAGACCTCCGCCGCTACTCGCGAGGAGACCTCCGCCGCTACTCGCGAGGAGACCGGATCGTCCTCCTCCTCGGGTGCTGCGTCTGGGGCCGCGGAGGTCCCGACATCACTCCCCTCCCCAGGGATGCTCCTCCCCCCGGGCGGCCGGGGCTTGGCGGGATAGCGGTGGTGGAAGGCCTGCACCAGCCGGGGCGCGTGGACGTCGGCGGCGTCTTCCCAGGACCGCTCCTCTGGACCGTGGCCGCGCCAGTCGACCAGGTACTGGAGGCGGCCACAACGGCGGCGGGAGTCCAGAATATCAGCCACCTCGTACTCCTCCTGTCCGTCGACCGTGACAGGACCGGGGGGCGTACCCGGCCCGGCGTCGGGCCGCACCCCCGTTGCCGGTTGGAGCAGCGAACGGTGGAACACGGGGTGGATCCGGAGCGTTCGTGGAAGCTGCAGGCGGAAGGCGACAGGGTTGACCTGGGCCATGATGGTGAAGGGGCCGATGAAGCGGGCGTCTAACTTCCGGTTTGGGCGAGAGGGGGGGAGGTAGCGGGTGGATAGCCACACTCTATCTCCGACCTGTAGCGGAGCCCCCGGCTGCCGGTGTGCGTCCGCCGTCCGCTTGTACTGCTCCTTGGCCTCCTCCAGCTGGGATCGCAGAACGGCTTGCAGGGCACGCAGTTCCTGCAGCCATTGGTCGGCTGCCGGCACAGCCGACGGAGCTCCGACGGGCGGGAACCATCTCGGGTGGTAGCCATAGGTGGCCATAAACGGCGACTGCCGCGTGGAGGCGTGTACGGCGTTGTTGTATGCGAACTCGGCCAACGGAAGGAGTTCGCTCCAGGTGTCCTGCTGGTAGCAGCTGTAGCAGCGCAGGTACTGCTCCAGGGTCGCGTTGGTCCGCTCGGTCTGGCCGTCCGTCTGCGGGTGGTGCGCCGAGGACAGGTGTGGCTTGACGTCTAGGAGCTGCAGGAGGTTCTGCCAGAAGCGAGCGGTGAACTGCGCCCCCCGATCAGTCACCACACCTTCTGGCAGGCCGTGTAGCCGAAAGACATGCTGCAGGACGAGACGAGCTGTCTCCTTGGCGGAGGGTAGAGCCGGGCATGGCACGAAGTGGGCCATCTTTGAGAACAGATCCACTACCACCAGGATGGTGGTGTGGCCTCGGGACGGCGGCAGCTCCGTCACAAAGTCCATGGAGATTAGCCGCCAGGGCCCTGCAGGAGTCGGCAGAGGCTGCAGTAGCCCGGCGGGCTTCCCAGGCGGGTCTTTGGCCCGGCGACACACTGGACAGGACCGGACGTAGCGATCCACGTCGCTCCGCACCCGCGGCCACCAAAACTCTCGCAGGATCAGATGAAGAGTCTTGAAGAGACCAAAGTGCCCGGCCGGCCTCCCATCATGGCAGAGACGAAGGACTTCCTCCCGGCAAGGCCCCGCCGGGACGAACAGCCTGCCCCGGTGGTACAACAGACCCTCTCGGCGGGACCAAGGGGACGCGGGGTCCTCCGCTTGCAACCGCTGCTGGAACGGCTCCCCGGCCTGAGCCGCGCGGATGCGCCGCGACAGGTCCGCCACATCGACGGCGGCGGCGAAGTTCTCAGGTCGGAGGATCGTGGACTGGACATCAGCCTCTGCCGTGGCGGCGTACTCCGGCTTCCGCGACAAGGCGTCCGCGCGTCGGTTGCGGGCCCGGGGGACGTATTGCAGCTGGAAGTCAAAGCGGGCAAAGAACTGGGCCCAGCGCATCTGCCGCGGGGTTAGCTTTCGGGCGGTCTGCAAAAACTCCAGGTTGCGGTGGTCCGTCCGCACCTGGACCGGATGCTGGGCCCCTTCCAGGAGGTGGCGCCACGCCTCAAACGCCACCTTGACCGCCAGGAGCTCCTTCTCCCAGATGGTATAGTTCTGTTCGGGAGGAGTGAGCTGCCGGGAGTGGTACGCGCACGGCAAGAGCTGGCCCTCCGGTCCGGACACCTGGAGCAGGACCGCGCCGACCGCCACATCTGACGCGTCCGTCTCCAGCACAAACGGACGCTTGGGGTCCGGAAACTGCAGGATCGGCTGGGAGACGAACCGGGCCTTGAGGCGCTCGAAGGCCTGCTGCGCCTCGGGAGTCCACCGGAACGGCGCCTTGCCTCGGAGGACGCTGGTGATGGGCGCCGCCAGCTCTGCGTACTCCGGGATGAACTTCCGGTAAAAGTTCGCGAATCCCAGGAAGCGCTGCACGTCCTTGCGGCACCCCGGTGGCCGCCACGACACTATCGCCTCCACTTTGGCCGGGTCCATCTCAATACCCCTCTGCGTCACCCGGTAGCCCAAGAAGTCGACTTCGCGGAGGTCGAAGGCGCACTTCTCGAGCTTGGCGTAGAGGCGGTGCTCCCGCAGCCGCTGCAGGACGGCCCGGACGTGGGCTTCGTGTACTCGCTGGTTCGGCGAGTAGATGAGAAAATCATCTAGATAGATGATCACGAAGCGATCGAGCAGGTCCCGAAAAACGTCGTTGACGAAGTGCTGGAAGACGGCTGGGGCGTTGCACAGACCGAACGGCATCACGGTGTACTTGTAGTGCCCGTATCGCGTCTGGAACGCCGTCTTCCACTCGTTCCCCGCCCGGATGCGCACCAGGTTGTAAGCCCCCCGCAGGTCCAACTTGGTGAACACCCTCGCGTGCCGTAAGCGCTCCAACAGTTCCGGGATTAGCGGCAGCGGATACCGGTTCCGGATAGTGATCCGGTTTAGGGCGCGGTAGTCATTACAGAGCTGGAGTTCGCCCGATTTTTTGCGCACAAACAGCACGGGGGCCCCGGCAGGCGATGTGGAGGGCCGCACAAACCCCCGGCGCAGGTTCTTTTCCAAGAACTCTCGCAAGGCCGCCAGCTCCGGCTCAGACAAGGCGTAGATCCGTCCTGCGGGGATCGGGGCACCCGGGACCAGGTCTATGGCGCAGTCGTAAACCCGGTGTGGCGGCAGGCGGTCCGCCTCCTTTGGATCAAAGACATCCGCATAATCCCGGTACTTATGCGGCAGCTCCACTGTGGAGTCGGGCCCCGGGGACTCCAATGCAGCCATCAGCCGCTCCGGCCAACAGTGTTCTTGGCAGTAGTGGGAAGCGAACAGCACCTCGCGCCGTGACCAAGAGATGTGCGGGTCATGGCGCGAGAGCCATGGCATTCCCAAAACCACTGGGAAGTAGGGCACCGCCGTCACCAGGAACCGGATCCGCTCGACGTGCCCCTGGATCTCTAGCACCACCTCGGCTGTCTGGTGAGTGACAGGCCCCGACCGCAGCAGACGCCCATCAATGGTCTCCACTGGTCGGGACTCGGGCAGCGGCTCCAGAGGAATGCAGTGGTCTCGGGCGAACTGGGCGTCGAGGAAGTTGTTAGATGCCCCAGAATCAATCATCGCCCCCACCGGGGCGGGCGCAGCATTGCCGTGGCTCACCGTCGCGGCAACCAACAGTGGGTCACGTTTAGGTGCAGGCGAATCCTCAGGCCCTTGGCCGCCAGGCTCCCCCAGGCCTCGCAGGCCATCTAGGTCTGGGGGTGGCGTTTCCCGGTCTCCCAGCCGGGGCGCACTTGGCGGGACACACCCGGGCAAAATGTCCACCGAGGCCACAATACAAACAGAGTCCACCGCGCCGTCGGCACTCTCTCTCCTCCGGAGTCAGCCGAGGACGGGCCCCTCCCAGCTGCATCGGCTCCTCCATGTCCGTAGCGCCACCGGACGCGCTGCCGGCGGGCCAAGCCGCAGGCGAGTCTCGTGGAGCAGCTGTCCCGGAGCGCGCTCCCACCACTGGCCGCGGGCCAGGGGCCGCCGCCCGACGGGCCTGCCTACGGGCTTCCAGGCGCCCGTCGATGCGGAGGGCCAGCTGTATCAGCCGCTCCAGGGTAGGAGGCGGCGAGCTGCGGGCCAGCTCATCCAGGATTTCCGGCGACAGCCCAGCCCGGAACTGGTCTCGGAGGGCGGCATCATTGTAGCCCAGGTCTTGGGTGAGCAAGCGGAAAGCAGTGGTGTATTCCCGCACGGAACCTCGCCCTTGCTGCAGCTGCCGAAGCTGCCGGCTCGCTGTTTCCACACGCACCGGGTCGCCCCAGACCTCCCGGAAGGCCTGCAGGAACGCCGCCATACTGTCCAGGACCGCGCTGTTCTGTTGCAGCAACGGCGTGGCCCACTTAGCGGGCGAGCCTGACAACAGGCTGATGATAAACGCCACCTGGGCCCGCTCAGTAGGAAAGTCCTGGCCGCGTACCTGTATGTAGAGGCGGCAGTTTGCTAGGAAAGTCTCTAGGTCCGCCGGATCCCCAGAAAAACGCTGCGGCACAACAATGGGGATTTTAGCTGCAGGGGCCCGGGCTGCCTGCAGCTGTCCCACCTGGAATTGCAAATTTTGCAGGGCCTGGGTCATCTGGTCCGTTTGGGCTCGCAGGCTCTGATTTTCCTGCGCTAGGGCTGCTACCTGAGCCCTCAGGGCGGCGTTCTCCCCCTCCATCCTGCCCGGCAGGGACGGAGCAACAATCTGTCGGCGGCTGGGCGGGACCGGGCAGGCTTGGGTCTGGCTCAGGCCGAGGCTGGCGTCCCGGAAGCTTCAGCCAGCAGAGTCACCGCAAAACTAAAGCAAGCCTTACTTCAGGCGGTAAACAGGAACGAAAAGAAAGGGTTTTCCTCACCCGGGCAACGAAGGGTTAAGCTGGCTGGCAAGGCTTCCGAGCAGAGTCTCGGCAGGAGCAAGGCGGGACCACAGCAGGGGCAAGGCAGGCAGGAACAAAGCAGGAACACGGCAGGAACAAGGCAGCAGCTCTGACGGGCAACACACGGAGAGCCGTTGGTTGTTGCTCCGTGCTGAACCTGGCTCCCTCTGGCTCTAAAGTAGGAGCCTGGCGCCGGCGCCGGCCAATCCTGAAGCTGCTGCACAGCTGGGAGCCCTCAGCCGGGCTCACAGCTGAGCGTCCTTAGCCAGCTGCAAGCCCTCAGCCTGCCGCTGACGCTCCAGCAACCGGCGGGAGCGACGGGCAGCCTCCTTGGCCTGCCGCCGCTGCGAGAACGTGGGAGGGAGGCCGTCAGGCTCCTCCGGATCGGGCCCGCGGGTGAGCGGCAGCCCAGTGACCTCCGGGCGACTCTCTTCCGCAGCGCCGGCTCCGTCGGTGTCTTCAGTGGCGTCAGGGCAGGCAGGCTCCATAGCCTCCTCTGCGGCGGCGGTGGCCTCGACGGCGTCCGGGCAGCTGTTCCCGGCGCCGGAGGCCTCCGCCGCTACGCACGAGGAGACCTCCGCCGCTACTCGCGAGGAGACCTCCGCCGCTACTCGCGAGGAGACCTCCGCCGCTACTCGCGAGGAGACCGGATCGTCCTCCTCCTCGGGTGCTGCGTCTGGGGCCGCGGAGGTCCCGACAATTATTGAGATGTGTAAATGTACTTAAGAGACCCAGTGTGCTGTAGTGGTTTGACTAGGATTCCACAAGACCAAGGTTCAAATCCCTGTTCAGCCATGGAAACTCACTGAGCGACCTTGGGCAAATTACACTCTCTCAGCCTGAGAAGAAGGCAATGTCAAACCTCCTGTGAATAAATCTTGCCAAGAAAAGTCTGTAATAGGACCAGCATAAGTCAGAATCAACTTGAAAGCACATAACAACAATAGAAGTGCATCCATAGAGACTGGAGGCAGAGCCAGTGGATATGATCTTGCTTTCATCATCCATGCATTCATTTCTGTGGGTGGGTTGTATGACCATACCTACAGTGCCCATTAAAAGATTATTTCATGATTTCTAGATCCACATTATATATGTGCAACCAAACCTAAAAGTCTTGCATTATCAGCCTTCTGCTTCCCAGGATTTCTAAGCAGATGAGTAGGGGTTACAGTGTTAAAGTTAACATGTAGTCGAAGGAAGACATAGGCCCTTTTCGCATGGTATTTGCTATGCGAAAGGGCCTCTCGAGTGTCACATGAATGTGAGGAGCGGTCCACATGACACACTCACAATCGTGCGACGCTTCAGGGTCCGGCAGGCACCACTCGCACACTTTTTCAGTTTTGACTTTGAGCTGAAAATGGTGCACGATCACCATCGCTCCGGGGCTCTGTGCGCATTTGCTGTGCATGCAGAGCTCTGAAGTCGCAGTGCTCCAGAGCTGTGGTGCTCGCACTTCCTGCCCCAGCGCAGCCTGGGAAACTCCCAGGCTGCACTGCGGAAGGAAGAGGCGGGGCTCTCGTGCGAGCAGGCGGCAGCTGCGGAGCTGAAGGAACCAGGACGCAAGAGCCTCTCGCTGGAGACTGCTCGCACGATCCCCGCACCCCAGCTCTGTGAAAAGGTGTGTTGCGGAAAGGGCCTTAGTTTCATAGCCAGCACATCTGATAGCTTTTAACTGGCTGTTGTTTATGTCGTGGTCAGTTTCCTTCTGGTTTTGAACAGTGGTAGAGAACTATTTGGGACAAAATCTGATCTTAGAGAACAGAAGATAGGCAAATTCACATTTGAGATAGGCAAATTCACATTTGAGTTCTTCAAGAACTCTTGGGGCCACTCCACCCTAAAGTATTATCGCGCTCTTATTCCACTTTCAGCATCCTATGGAATCCTGTGGTTTGCAATTTAGGGAAGGGGCTTTAGAATTCTCAGCCAGAGAGTTCTTTGGCCTCAGGAAACTACAAAACCCAGAATTCCACAGGATGTTGAATGTGGAATAATAGCACTATAACAATGTAGTGCAGAAAGGCCCTTGGATAAATGCCATCTGGACCTGGTGAATTGTTTATTATTTGACAATAAGTTCTGAAAGCTCCTCATTTGTCACAACTATTAGCATGAGTTCCCCTTCTGGAAAAAACATTTCAGGCATGGCTTTGGAATGAAGGAGGAAAAGACAGAAGAAAAGAATTTGTTTAGGTATCTCCTTGTCCTTTTTTATTCCTCTAATTCAATTGTTATTTAATAGTTTAACTGCTTCCTGTTTTCCTGCTCCTGATTTACTTTAAAAAATTCTTATTGTTGGTCTTGATACTATTAACAATATGTTCATCAGCATCCCTTTTTGCATCCTTAACCATCTGGTTGCATTTCTTTCAGGATAGTGTATTTTCCTTCATGTTGCCTTTGTTTCGACAAGCCTAATGATTTCATTAAAATATATATAGATATATATTCAGGAGAATTTTATTAAGAACCACCAACTAGGTGGTTGAGGGTGTCTAGAAAGTTTTTCTCCTTATTATAAGCAAAACGTATATTTATCTAGTCAATATCAGCATAATTAAAGTTGTCCATTATTACAACATTGTGTCCTTTGCAGGGATGTATATCTTGACTATTTTGATCTCACATGTGAAGAGCAATATTTGCAATAGTTTTCTCCCCACTGCAGGAAAGAAAAATAGTCTTTCTTATATTTGAACATCTCAAAGTGTTGTGGAGGAATTATTCCATGAAGAAAAATGCTTAAAAAAAAAGAAAAGAAAAAACAAAGAAGACCTTGTCTTTTGTGTAGAAAACAGGTTTCCTGTGCAGGAAATGGATTTTCTGTGCAGAAAACAGTTTTGTTGTTGTTAAAAAAAATCACATTTTCTTTGCAGAATAATTCTGGCACACTTTGGGTTGCTGAATACCAGAAGAAAATTGTGCAATATTCTCACTGGTCTATTATTCTTCCTGACAGAGCTTCCTGATGGTTGGGAGACCCATTTCTCAACTGGTAAATAAATAATTACAAATATTCCCTAGTCTTTCATATTCCTCTTTGATTTTTTTCTGCTTCTCAGAATTGCCCTGAGCATTTTATAACATGTCCCCAGTTCTCTATTACTTTTCGGCTTGGCATTGTCACACACAGCCAGCATGGTATAATAATTTAACTATGACCCTGGAGACCAGGGTTTGATTCCCTGCTTGGCCATGGAAACACAGCCCCCAGAAAACCCCATGGTAGGTTTGCATTAGGGCGGCATAAGTTAGAAATTAACGAAAATACACAACACAACATTGTCACACTTAACAGTCCTGAAGAAGGACTAGAAACTCTTTTTAAGGTTTTCTCACTAACGTGGCATGATGCTCTCTTTGCTGTACAGAGCAACATCATACTCAAATTGCCCTTCCCTGTGATTCCTCGTAGCATTTATATTTAGAGGTGACCATATCACACTGATTCTCCTTATTCCATGAGATTTCTCTTACCTCTCCTATATCCATGCTTTCCTTTAAAATGCAGTACTCCAAATCTCTCATTTTGGCTCAGAGACTTCTCTTCTGGCATTAGTGGAGACACAGCTATTTGTAATTGCATACCCCACAGCTGTCCACACTGGGCAGAGATATTCCTGTTTCATCATCTGTCATTCTACTTTTTCAGCTACTTTTAACTTGTGCAAGTTTTGGGCTTCTGTGAGATCTCTACAATCTGGCTCATGAGTGCACCATACCCTCCAACTGTCTCAGTTTGACAGGGACAGTCCCAGTTAATATCATGTCATCCCACTTTTCCAGCTTCTTTTAAAATGTCCCGGTTTCTCCTCCTCCCACTTTCCTCTTTTGTTCTCAGCATACTTCCATTGATGTAAACTGAGATCAAAGTACAAATGCAATTTGCATTCAATTAACTCAGCTGGAGGGGAAAGAGAGCAGGGAGAGGAATCTTGCCCTTCCCAGTAGGCTCAGGCAAAACCAAATTGTCATAGGGTCTCCTAGTTAGCATGTTCTTCATTAGTAACTTTTGCCATCTTGCCACACTCCAATGTTCCTTAGCCACAATTGTCTCCATTTTTGCTGATGAAATGTTGGAGGACATGGCAATCTCCCCCTCCGGTTGGCTCCAGGATGCCCATTTTCTGCTTAAGCCAGTAGCCCTCTTTGTCTGGACATCATGCTTTACAGTGTACACCTATCCTGTTTTAACTTCATCTCTATTTGGAGTAGCTGGAAGTTTTTCCATTATCCCTTAAGGAAGATTCACTCTAAACCAAATGTTTCCCAGCTTCTGCCAGCTTTTCCCCAGGATTCAGTTAAAAAGCTGCCCATATAGCACTGGGGTGGGTGGTCAGCAAAGACAATGAACCATTCACAGATAGCTTCCCTCCAGAGGTAGATCTCTATCCAAGCATCTTATATTTGCCAATCCGGGGCTATTTTTTTCCATTTATCTTATACATGCTTTACTATGTGAGCAAACAGGCGAAATGAAACACAATCCATATAATGCCTTCTGGCAGATTGGTAGGCAATAGGTGGGATGCTATACTAAAATTGATCAGGAAGTCAATACAATTGGTCTGCTCTATATGATTATGCCAGTTTGATCCCCTTTAACTGGCACGATTTGATTGTAAGGGATCCTGGGTTTTGTAGTTTTCTATGAAATCCCGGGATTTGTCATTTTACCTTGGGGGCTGTATCTCAGTGGAGTTCACCAGGCTCTCTAGCAGAGAATTCTAAGCATCCCGCTAAACTACAAATGCCAAGTCCATAAAATGGGACTGCGATAGTTAAAGTGGTATCAGACTGACATAGCCATGTAGTAGAGATACACCTTATGCTAAAAGTGCTTAACATCAGCAAATATTCTCTAAGTTTGGGAAGACGGAAATTAAATTTATGATCTGAAACAAGACCATGCTAAAGTGAATCATGGGATTCCCACTCCACACTCTCCAGGCAGTCATTCTTTTTCTATACACAAAGCCTGAATACGAACAGCTCGTAGGATCCCTGATCACACAGAAAACTTCTGCACTTGTAACAGAAAACCAATTAAGATGGGGAAGTAAAAGCAGCAGGCAGCAGCCACAGGTTCTCTCTCCTTCCGCACATTGATTATGCATTACTGTTTCAGACCTCTCAGAAAACGCCACTGTAGAAGCGGAGGGAGGGAGGGAGGAAGGAAGGAAGGAAGGAAGGAAGGAAAGAAGGAAGGAAGGAAGGACATAGAGATGTAGCCTGATCAATTACACATTCCATTCAATAAAATTATTTGCCATGAAGAATCATCATTATTATCGTCATTATCATCATCCCCATCCCCCATCAAGTAAATTTGCATAGAGTTACAACTTCAATTTCCCACTATTTATTCTGTTTCATTTAGTTCTCCTACTTCAGTAGGCTTTTTGCTTTGATCACCTTATATTAATAAAACAAAACCTTTAACATGTTTGGGAACTAGAATTCCAAATGCTCAGAAACCACAACACTTCCCCTAAATGCAAAAGAGTTCTTCAAACATTTCCCCAGTTACTTTCTTCAAAGCTCAGTGCTTTGCCTCTTAATGGTTTCCTGATGGGTTAAAAGAGACAATTATCTCTTCTTTGCAGGCTGCCTTTCCTTGGTTCCTCATTACTTTAGTTCCCCGAGTCTTTTTTTTTTTTAACATGGGTAGAGTGTATTTCCGCACTACAGTGTTAAACTGCTGCTATTCCACTTTCAACACCCTGTGGAATTCTGGGGATTGTAGTTGACTGAGACCAAAGAGCTCTTTGGCTGAGAATTTGAAGTGCCCTTTCCTAAACTACAAACCCCAGAATTCCATAGGAGGTTGATAGTGGAATAGCAGCACTTTAACACTGTAGTGCAGAAATGGAGCAGAAGGCATGTTATCGTCAACAGTGGTGTTGTGGTACATTTGAATGTGCAAGCACTTATCACAGCAGTCCTCATAGCTATGATATGAGGAAGAGTATGAAAACACAGGCAGCTGTGTTGTTCTACATTAACAAATCAGTTCTAGCAATTTGCATCTCCACCAGGAGCAGATCTTTTCTAAGACTCATAAGTCTTAACTGCTCATTCAAGATCAAGGCCCACCAAAATACTTTGCATTACAACAAGGGTAGCTTTTCCCTTGGTACTACCTTTCTGTTGTGATGGGATTACATGCTCCTGTGAAGCAGGAGACTGCTGATGATAGCAATACTGCTCATAGGGTCTCCCATGCCAGACAGGCTTTTGCTGAAGAGCTAGACTAAAGATGCCAAACAGTGGCAGAGCAGCAGTAGTGGCAGTAGTAAAACCAAGATTGTCATATTTTGGACATATCATAAGAAGACATAACTCACTAGAAAAGACAACAATGTTCACTAAAGTAGAAGGCGGAGGTGACACAGTAGGAGAAGAGGAAATCCGCAATACAGATGGATAAACTCAATAATGGAAGCTACATCCCTGAATCTGCAAGACTTGAGCAGAGCTGTTGATGATAGGCTGACTTGGAGTCTCTCATTCATAGGATCGCCATAAACCATAGCCAACTTGACTGGCAGCTAACAACAAGAAGCTCAGGACAATGTGTTGTTCCTGGGGAAACCCATTCCCACCTTGTTAAGCTCACAAGCTAAGCTCATAACAGTCAAAGCAACAGATGAGAACTGTCGGTGATTTTGCCATCCTTGCTAAATGAAACATTGCTGCTCTTCAGCACTGTTAGCCCTGACTCCATTACACCAGTGATAGTAATCCCTTTAGCCTGCCAACTCCCTGGCTTATAAATGCTTCAGTGATATTTCTCAGACTTAACAGTTGGATGCAATGGATAGCAAATTCACACTGCTATCTTACATGTGGCAATGCTGCTACAGAAGTGGTTGGATATTTTTGTCCAATGAACAACATCTGTGTTCAGTTCAAGAGTGCAGAAGTTTGAGTTGTGCCTGAGGCACCTTTGCACATCCAAATGTGTGTCTTGGTTGACATGCATCTGTCTGCGCTGGCTGAAATCAACAGTAGTACTTCTTTGATTGTGGATTCCATTATGAATTCTTTTGTGGATTCTGTCCTGTATTTTGTTGTGCAATGTTGCAATTCAGGACAAGAGTTACACAGCACAAACACCATGTTAACACTTCATGTGAAAATGTATGCTGTATTACCTCAATGCAGATTCTTAGTCAATGCCTGGTAACATAACCCCACAAGAAAGTTGCACAGTCTATAATGCAACTCAAGCCATTTCCGCACTAGCTTGTTATAGTGCGATAACTCCACTTTCAACATCCTCTGGAATCCTGCGGTTTGCAGTTTCGGGAGGGGCTGCGTGGCCCCTCTCAAAACTGCAAACCCCAGGTCCAAAGGATGTTGAAAGCGGAATCATCGCACTATAACAGGCTAGTGCGGAAATGGCCTCAGTGTGGGATAGCCTTCATTCCAGATCAGTACTCTGCTTCTAAAAATACACACGCATATACAGCAACACGCACACCCCAGAGCCTGGAAAAATTACCATTTTTACAAGAACTCCCCAAATCCCTAGTCTTCTGGGAACTGTAATACAAAGATGTAACTTTTCCAACCTATATCTTCCAAGTGATGAACTTTCTTTTTAGAGTCTACAGAATCCTCCTGTTTTCATTACTTGTGAAGTATGATGTCATTTTTCTCCTAATTTCTTTCTTCATCTTAGCAGAGTGCCTGACAAATCCACATATAGACTTGTCAGACACACACACACACACACAAGCCAGATACAAGCTTCCCAAACTCCACATTCATGGTATCACTATTTTTAGCTCTCCCTGGCCACCAGGCACTTATAACAGAGCAGGACTACTGATTTAATTACAGGGTTCCTATTGACCATGAAAGTGTTTTGTAATCAGAGGCTCTTATCTAGTTACTTTCTGCCAGATCCACTAGAGGTTCCTCAAGCAGGCGAGTTGTGCGGTAATTGATCTTTGATTCCCACCTACCCCCACTTCTAATTTCCTCACAGTTATATGGCAGTTCCCCAGATAATTGCCAGCACATCTTTGGGACTATGCTGTTTCTTGTTCAGTGTTGATACTGCTTTGTTTTTTTAAACCTAGTAGTTACTCACTTGGCTGTGGCTTGTAATTATATGGTCAGAGACACTACAGAGATCAAAGGCCCACAAAAGGCTAGATCAGATGCAAAATTCCTCTCGAGAAATGAAGAATTATTGCCCCCTATGCATTTTAAAGGCATATACTCCCACCACCAAAATGAAATGAGGAGCAACGTTTCTTAAAGAATATTTAGACAAATAGTCCATTTAACCCGGTATCCTTCTTGCCACTTGCAGTGACCAGATGTGTTCAAAACTTCATGAACTAAGTCTAATCTTGGACTCAGTATTTTAGATATTGGTAATATTGGGATGGATCCACTGAGCCTTGTACACAACAACTTCCGTTGACTTCCTTTTAAAATCCTGAAATCCTGTGCGTGCTAATGGGGAGCAAGTCCCACTGAACTCAGTACTGTTGACAGTAGGCATTATTTAAAATGTATATCACTGAACATTTTCTAAAGAAATCTTTTAGATATATTTCTTCTAGGTCTTTTTAGGAAGCTAGAAGCAAAGCTTGGGAACAGTGTTGTCAGATCTCAGAGCCTGGCTCTGAGTTTCCAGTTTTCATGGGTCATTTCCAGGGAGAGACAAAGGTGTGAAGTCTCCAGTTTTGGGGGGCTCAGCTTCAGGCAAGAGGAAAGGGCTCTGTGCAAATTTACAGCTCAGCTAGGAGAGCAGCAGTTTGCTATGGTTTGCAAGGATTAATTGATTTGCGCCTGAAGCTTGCAAAGGCTCTCTAGGAGTCTATGTATTTATTTAGTTGTTGTTTGTTGTTGTATGCCTTCAAATTGTTTCTGACTTATGGCCACCCTGAGACAACCCTATCATGCTGTTTTCTTGGAGTGATTTGTTCAGAGGAGGGCTTGCTTTTGGTCACCTCTGAGGCTGAGAGAGTATAGCTCACCTAAGGTCATCCAATGGGTGTCCATGGCCGAGCGGGGACTTCCTCCTTCTGTCCCAGTCATTGTGGCAGCAGAACACTCTATTCTGCGTCCACCTTCTGGCCAGAAGCAAGTAGGTTCCTCACCCACCTCTCTAAGTAAGTGAGAAGGAATAGTACCCTCATTTCTCTTTGATCTAGAAACAGCTCCTTTGTTGTTGCTCTTTTGCCTTTAAGTCATTTCTGACTTATGATGACCCTAAGGCAAACCTATAACACAGTTTTCTTGGCACGACTTGTTCACAGAGGGTTTGCCTTTGCCTTCCTCAAAGGCTGAGAGATTATGACTTGCCTAAGTTCACCCAGTGTGTTTCCATGGCAAAGTTGGGATTTGAACCCTGTTCCCCAGAGTGATAGTCCAACTCTGGAACCACTACACTATGCTGGCTCTCAGAGAAGGCTTCAGGAACCTTAGATGTTGTCATGGTCCTCTTGTTATATGTGCCATCATGTTGACACTGACCTATGGCAACCCTATCACAGGGTTGTTGTTTTTTACAAGACTGATTCTGAGGAGGTTTGCCACTGCCTTCCTCTGAGGCTGAGAGAGTGTGATTTGCCAAAAGTCACCCAGTGAAGTTTCCATGGATGAGTGGGGATTTGAACCTTGGTCTCATGGAGTTGTAGGTCAACACTCAAACCACTATAGCACATAGGTGCCTTTACACATCACAATAAATCATGTTTTATGCTCTCCATGGTTTGTTGCTAGTCTTCTGGAACCCTAGTCCAAGAGTCAGACTGCTACATCACACTGGCTCCTTTGCCAGCCAATTCTTGTGCCACATGTTTCTCTATCCAGTTTGAAAATAACCACCCATTAGCCCCCTCCTCATATACATTTGCAGCTCTCTTAGACATTTTGTCTTGAGGCAGACAGGCCCCCTTCCCCCACTCACTGCTGTCATGCGGCATCCTAAGGAGAACTTGCCGCCAGGCTGGAGAGATGACAGATGACTTGGGCAAGAAGGAGACGGCTGAAGGCAACAGCTGCTTCAGGGGATTATTAATAAGCGGCGAATGATGGGAAATGCGAAGATCAATTGAAACAAAAGAGTTCAATAGTAAAAAGAAACATTTGCAGAGTAATGAGAGTCCATTTCTCTAGCCCAACTGTCGGAAATACATCCTGTTAAACATCCATCAATTATCTTGGCTTGCAAATGCATTAAAGGAATGAAGAATTATCCATCAAAGATAGTTAGACCTAATGCATTCTTTTGAGGGGCCGCTCTTTAAAGACTGGCTTCAGGAAAAGCGGCATTATTTTATGGCTTAATCCGTAAAACATTTTGCATTCCATGTGTGTGACAAACTGAAGTGGTTAATCTGAACTGGTGACATCACACAGCTCGTCATATTGCCATTATACTGTGTTGTTGTTTTGCTTTCAAGTAGTTTTCTGCTTATAGTGACCCTAAGGCAGAGTTTTCCAAACTTTTCATATTGGTGACGCACTTTTTAGACATGTATCACTTCTCGACACAGTAACTCAGTTTTACTAACAAACCAGAGGTTAAACTAACCACTTATAAGAGATACAGACACATACATAAATTGTAATAACAAAATGTATGTGGACACAACATATCTCATGAAAAATTTTCATATATTTTTAAAAACATATAATTTATAAATAATAATGTACATTTCCAAGATTGTAGGTGACACACCTACACACTTCAGGCGACACACTAATGCGTCATGGCACACTATTTGGAAAGCCTTGCCCTAAGGCAAACTTATCACAGGATTTTCTTGGAAAGCTTTCTTCAGACGAGGTTTGTCTGCCTACTTCTGAGGTTGAGAAAGTGTTACTTTCTCAAGGTCACCCAGTTGTGTTTAATGTGCTGAGATAGGTTGGGGACTTCATTCCATGTATTCCTATAGTGTTATGTTTATTGTCTTTATCCCTGATGTTGATGTCCCACCCTTTGGTGAAAAAGATATTGTAAATAAATGCTGCTGCTGTTGTTGTTGCTGCTGCTGCTGCTGCTGCTGCTGCTGCTGCTGCTGCTGTTGTTATAAAGAAAATATTCCAAGTCTGTAGGTCTGCACAAGGGGAATTTATTTTTAAAAGAAAGGATCCAGTCCAAGAAGGATATGGAAGTGTCAGGTTAATTTTAACATCCCATGTAAAGATTCTAAAAGTGGTACTATTCTTCACTGACCTTAGAATCCTTTCCACCACCACCACCAGCTGCTGCTGCTGCTGCTGCTGCTGCTGTTGTTGTTGTTGTTGTTGTTGTGTGTCTTCAAGTCAACTGCAGCTTATGTCAACCCTCTCACAGGGTTTTCTTAGCAAGATTTATTCTAAAGAGGTTTGCCATTGCCTTCTTCCTCTAAAGTTGATAGAGTGTGACTCTCCAAGGCCACCAGTGGGTTTCCATGGCTGAGCAGGTGTTCAGACTCTAGTTTCCCAAAATCCTAGTCCATCAGTCAAACCACAACACAATGACTGCTCCAAGATATTTTGCCACAGGAATCAAAAGATACCATTCTTCCTTGCACCAAAAGAAGCTGTTTGGACTAGTAGCTGACTCTTACTTCAGCACTGATGAGGGAACAGCATCCTCTACCTCATCTGAAAGTAGGAGGCTAATTTAAGACAAGAATAAAACAAGTTGCCTGGCACACATTTCTCTGTCCTCCAACAGAGGGACACTACCAGGGAACTATTGCTGTTGGCACCTCTGCATCACCTAAGATGTGCAACCTGAGGTTATTGTGTAAGGTACAGCTCCATCTTGCCTAGGACAGAAGAAAATGCAAGGTCCTCTGTCTATTTCAGCTGCCATTGCCTTGGCCTCAGAGGGAGAGAAGAAGAAGCAGGCACAGCTCCTTCGTGACTAGACCCAAGAGAAGATAAAGGGCCCTCCCCTTCATTCCAAAAGCCATTTCTTTGTCCTCAGAGAGAGAAAAGAAAAAGCAGGCAAGGTTCCATCCTTCCTAACCTTGTACCAGAGATCACTGGCAGGAACGAGGTGGAAACATCAGTATGCTGTGCACCAGTCAACAGGAGAGTAAACCTTCATTGCTTGTAGCAACTGCTGTCCTGTAAAGCAGGATTGGGTGACTTTTACAGTCACGGCAATAGTAGTGACCATGAATATTAATTAGTTATGGATGTGTGACTTTTGGTTGCACACCTGTAACTATGATAGTGAATTTTAGCCTAGATTGTTATTATGGCAAAGACAATTCACAGGTTTTGGGTGCAGCAATGCTGTAAGAGTGCAATGCTGTAGGTCCTAGTGATATCCCATCCTATCAAAAAAGTGGATCAGAATTCTCCCTCTCTCTGAGGCCAGAGACATACCTCCAGTCTCAGGCCCTTTCCGCACTGAGGCTTCTAGCGCAAGCGGGGGAGGCCGGCAAGCGCAAGAAGGCTCGTCCGGGAGGCTGCCGCTTCCCCCCTCCTTCCTTCCGCAGGCGAAGGAACCAGCGGGGAAGCGGCACCGAAGGAGGCTTGCCGCGCAAGCCGCCCTCCCCCCCGTGCGAAGCGGGAGACCTCGCGCCTGATTCCCACCCCGCCCGCGCGCCGGATTCCTCCCCCCGCGCGCCGGATTCCTCCCTCCCGCGCGTCGGATTCCTCCCCCCCATGCGCCGGATTCCTCCCCCCGCGCGCCAGATTCCTCCCCCCGCGTGCGCGAAGCGGGCGGCGTCGCGTCCCCCCGCGTGCGCGCGCGCGCGAGCGGGCGGCGCGTCCGTCACGCTACCTCCCCACCCTGCTCCTTCCTTCTGCAGGGGCGGAGGGAAGGAAGCGCGACCCGGCCGGCTCCCGGAGGCTCCGCACGAAAGGTAAGTGCGGGTGGGCTCCGGGAGCGTTGCGCGAGCACGGGGTGATTTTCGCTTGTACGCGAAAATAAAAAAACCCGCGCTCGCGCCGCTTCAGCCCCATGAGCCAGGCGGAAGTGGGAGTGCGTTGTGCGGAGTGACGCTCCCACTCCCGCGAGGCTCACGGGGCTATCGCGCGCGCAAAGGCCCGTGCGAAAAGGGCCTCAGAGAAGGAAATGTAATCTCAGTTCTTGCCACAGAAAGATCTGTGTCCCTCGCCTCTGTGGGGCTGGATCTCCAAATGTGCAGCATGGGCTAGTGGCATTCTGGGTTGTAGTCTGAACTTTAAAGGAACTGTCCACACATACAAATACACACACACCAAGCACAACAGGGCAGGCTGATTGATCATAAAGACATTGTCGTCATCGTTGTTGTTCTTGACCTAGATTCTACATCACAAATGAAGTTACAAATATGTAACTACATATCATCTCTTGACACATGGTTAAATGCTAGTACTGCAAGCCACAAGCCACAAGGTTGTGAGTTCGATCCTGCCAAGGTTGACTCAGCCTTCCATCCTTTCGCAGGTCGGTAAAATAAGTACCCAGCTTGTTGGGGGCATGTATAGAAATGTTTCGAAATACATGCTATTTGTAAGTTGTTCGCCGCCTTCGATCCATATGGAGAGGCGGGATACAGATAAATAATAAATAAAAAAAATAACATCAACCACACTGACAATGTGCTGTCAATTGTTCTGTTCTGTTCAGCTCCCATTTTGACAGAGACAGTCACAGTTAATTCTCTGCTGTCCCGTTTCCAGTTACTTTTAAAATGTTCCAGCTTCTCCTTCCTCCTCCTTCTTTCTCCCTTTGTACTCTGTTGTTGCTGTCAACTGCTATCAAGTCAACTTCAACATATGGTGACCCTATGAATGAGAGATCTTCAAGTCACCAAGCATTATTGTCTTTTCTAAAGAGTTATGTTTTCTCATGATACTTCCAAGTTCAACAGTCTCAGTTTAGTTTGGCTTCTAGGAAAAATTCAGGCTTGATTTGCTCTAGGAAACATTAGTTTGTCTTTTTAACAGTCCATGGCATCCATAGAACTTTTCTCCATTGCCACATTTCAAATGAGTTGATTTTCTTCCTATTGGCTTTCTTCACTGTCCAACTTTAACAACCATGCACAGAAACTGGAAATACAATGGCATGGACAATCCTAACCTTAGTATTCAGTGATATATCTTTGCACTTCAAGCTCTTGTCCAGTTCCTTCATAGCTGTCCTTCCAAGTCCTTGCCTTCTTCTGATTTCTTGACTGTAGTCTTCATTCTGATTAATGATTGCACCAAGGTATGGGAAATCTTTAAAGTGATGTAAATCATCTATGGTCATTACTTTTGTTTTCTTATTGTTCAGCTGTAAGCCAGCATTTGCACTTTCTTCCTTGACTTTCTTCAACAGTCATTCCAAATCTTTGCTGTTATCTGTTAGGAACGTGGAATCATCTGCATATATTAAATTCCTGATGTTTCTTCCTGTGATTTCACACCTCCTTCCTCCAAGTCTAATCTTGCTTTACATATATATTCAGTACATAAGTTAAGCAGATAGAGTGATAAAATGCAGCCTTACCTGACCCTCTTGCCAATTGGAAACCATTATGTTTCTCCATATTGTGTCTTGAAGGTAACCTCTTGTCCTGAGTACAGCTTATGCATAAGGACAATCGAATGTCCTGACACACCCATTTCTTTAAAAGTGATCCAAAGTTTTTCATGATCTGCACAATCAAGGGCTTTGCTATACTCTATAAAGCATAGGTTGATTTTGTTTTGAAATCCTGTGCTGTGTTCCATTAGCCAACATGTGTCTGCAAAATGATTCCTCATGCCTCTTCCTTTCCTGAACCCAGCTTGAACTTCTGATATTTCTTGCTCCATATATAGTAAAAGTCATTGTTGTAGAATTTTGAAGATCATTGTGCTTGCATGGGAGATTAATGCAACAGTTCTGTAGTTCTAGCAATCCCTGGTGTCCCCTCTTTTGGGGGATTGGAATGTATATTGAGGTTTCCAATCTGTGGACCACTGTTTTGTTTCTATATTTGTTGATAGATTTTAGTTAAAATTAGAGTAGATTCTCTCTGTGTGCTTGCAGTAGCGATATCAGTATGCTGTCTGCTCTGGGTGATTTATTTGTCCTCAGCTTACTTCCATGGCTGTAAACTGAGTTCAAAGTGCAAAAGTAGTTTGGACTCAGTTAACTAAGAGGAGGGGGGCATAGTCTTGCCCTTCCCCTTAGGCTCCTGCAAAAGCAAACTGCTGCAGCTTCTCTTAGTTTTTGTGTTTTTCCACATTAATAACTTTTGCCATCTTGACCACAGTCTGATGTTGCTTGACCACACATGTCCTGGTTTTCATCTGTGAAATCTTGGAAGGTATGGGTTATGCAACTCATTCTGGAAAAAAGAGGAAGGAGGAGGAAGAGGAGTAGAATGCTCCTCCTAGGCCCATTAAATCTGAGAAATTATAGTTGGATCTTTAATTTATAGATTGATATCTAACTCCACCATCCAAGCTGGGAGTGGGTGTTCGGCTTTAGCAGGAACAGGCAACTGCAATTGGTCGAGGGGCTAATTTTCTGCCCTGGTACCCTACAGAATTTACCCAGACTGCCAACACACACACACACACACACACACACACACACACACTAAAACAAAACAATAGAATAATCCATCAATGACCAGACATCCACTTCCTGTTTTTTTTTTTTAACAAATTTTAAGTGGTTGCTGGAGAGGGGTTCAAGGAATTTAAATGGTGAATAGCTGTACTTGGAAGCTGTCAGGAAAGGCAATTCACCCCTTTCTCCCCTTTATTTTAGTGGCAAAAGGCAATCTGGAGAATCTGGAGGAGTCGAGGGCTGCAAAACAGCCTCTTGTGGGACCACAATTTGCTAGCCCCTGAGTGATAAATTGTCTTTCATGAAGCTGATGTTCTGGATCCATTCCAGTCTATTTTACTTTCAGACCCAGTTGCCAAGGAAGGGAAAGCAGAAGGTGCTTGTGTTCAGTGAGTGCTAGAAGTGGGAGCCTGATTGTTTGCTTTTTGAAAAGAAATTGCATAGGTTTGATAATCCAGGGTCTAAGCATCCCATGTCAATTAAAATATAATTAAAAATTGTTTGAAATAATCAAAGATCAGCAGCTCTAAAAGGCTTCAGGATGGAAAAGAAACAAGACTTAAGTGCTTAGTTAACTAGCCTTGGGTACTATGTACCTTGAATTGTGGAGGGGGGCATTTCAAGCCAACTCCACCTCACAACAACTTCCTCACCACCCCTGTGGTGTTTCCTGAAGAAAATGGCTTCCCTCTGCTGCAAGGGAAGGACAGTTCTGAACTAGTCAGATTGAATTTACAGCACTGAGAAGCACCTGCTCTGATACCTGCTTGATGGGAGGATGTCATGATTAAACTAGTAGTTTTAAACAAAAACTATAAAAGGATCATCTTTCAGGAAGAGTCAGTCAATGATGTAGTAGAGCCAGTGTACCCAGTAACTTTTTGCTTAGTGAGACAGTGGCATCCTCTACCACCTGTGTATGTGTGTGCATCTTCAAGTCCTCTGTTAACTTATGGACACCCCATAAATTTCATAGGCTTTTCTTAGACAAGAGATACTCAGAGATGATTTGCCATTGCCTTCCTCTGAAATATAACCCACAGCATCTAGTATTCCTTGGGGGTGGCTCTTCAAGAACAAACCAGACCTGACACTGCTTAGGTTCTAAGATCAGACAGGGCCTGGTGATGCCTTAAACTTCCCTGTCTATCCAGACTTCATCTACAATCCATGCCGTATCTGGGCAGGATGAGTCTCCCCAGCAGCAATGCATTGCTAATGGGTGCCCAGGTCTCAAGGCCTGGTCCATCTTTTCTACTCTTCAAGGCCAGGGGGAGGAATCTCAAAGTGAGAACACTGCCTTGAAAATTGTGTACATATATTCTCCTTTGTTAGATTTGGTGTTTTGTATTTGAATATAACTGAGGGTGATGATGAATGTATCATGCTTAATGATATCATCGGGGGTTGTCCTTTCCCACATCAGCAGAGCTAGTCCCCTGGTCAAAAAGGGTCATTCCTCGGTCTCAAGCTTAACAGCTAAAATCTCAGGCCATGAGTAAGTCTTGATGTGGTATCATTAATACTTTTGTAATGCAAAGTATTTTGGAGTGGCTTGATTTTTAATGGAACAATAAAGATGCATTAGTTTTACAAAAGGACTGTTTCTGGTGAAGATGAAAACAGCTGAGACCAGTTAGTTGCTTTGGACTGATAAAACTGCTTGCATTTTGGAATTTTCCTTGGGGAATGGCTATGAAGACTGATGTAATGGGCACCTGTTACCCTGATTTCTGGGGGTCCTGGGAGGGACACTTAAATAACCAAACAACAACAACAACGACTTGGGGAAAATTAGCTGGAGCACTCACTAAAGCTAGTGAGAGGCAGGGTAACTTAGCAGGATCTTGCAACCCAGCATCTACGAGGTCAGGTCAGTCAAGCAGTCGGACAGTTTAAAATAGCAAAAATGATGTTTATTAAGTACAGACAAATATTAAAGACACCACAGTCACACAGCTAACTAAAGGATTGGAAATAAGGATTTTTAGAGGGAGATGGGTGATACGACACCTGTCTCGTAGTCCTGGACCTTGAGAGCAGAGTTGAGGTGCAATGAAGAAACTCGGCGTGGCAGAGCGGTCCGAGCGATCCGGGGTTAGCAGCCTCAGTTACCAGAACTGAGGGGAAGGCTCACCGGGCAAAGCGGCAGCAAGGTGGTTTGGAACTCAGGAGCGATCCGAGGAGAGTCTCAGAATCAGGGGTTTTTATAGGGTGAATTGTGACTGCAGGTCATACCTTACTCGGTGAGAACAATGCGGTTGAGGAGTGGGACAAAGCCTTGGAAAGGTTAGAATTTAGCATGATTGACTTAAAGCTGAATGAACAGTAGTGTAGCCAGTATGCAAATACGGAGCTCTCAGTACAGCTTTGTGAGGCTACCTGCTCGGGGCAGGGAGCCTTTGTTAGTATCTCGCATAAATAATGAGGTGTTTGCTGGAGAGGTCCCTGAAGCGACAAACCGACTTTGTCTGGCCTGCTTGGGTGGAGAATGGAATGTCCAGCAATTATCAGCCGCGCCTGTTTACGTGCTTGTCTGGAGGCCTCACAAACACGTGGAGCGGGGTGGCAGAGAAAAACCGAATGGTTTGATATCAAAATGATATCAAATGCTATCTCCGGGTAGGCCTGGACTGCAGTAACACACCTGTACTTCATAATTTACATGCATGTACCAATGTACCATTCCACGAAGTGTCGCCTACAGAGAAATATTTATCCAGGCTTTTAGTGGTAGAAGAAATGTTCATCCCTGCCTGAGTCCCTGTAAAAGTATTATTGGATGGACAATAGTCTGGGGATAGACAGGTGGAGGTAAGGAGATCCTACTGTTTGTGATGAGGTTTGCAAAAGGAGTGAAGAACCTTCCAAAATGCAAAAGAACTTGAGGAAGGCAGCAAAACGAAGAGCTTACTTGAGCTTGATGACAAGGACAACATCTTTCCTGGAGAAAATAGTCATGCCTCCCTCCAAGGGATGACTGCTTTGTAAGCTTCTGGGTCATACTGAAATGTTATGAGAGGTCTTCAGTAAAACAGAGATGGTAAATGAACCACCTGCTCCCTCACTGACAACCTTCTGGATAAGACTGAGTGTCTAGACTTGAATCCATGGCTTTCTTACTTCCCTACTTGTAGAATATGAATGTAAAGCCAATATTAGCAGATATGTTTCTTTGACATGAAGATGGCTTTCATCCTAAGATGCAATCACATTTCCAAATGTTATAGGCCCTTAGTCTAAATAAAGAAATGAAATGCTCACAATGAAAGCATTTGAATTGTGTAACATTTGACATATGTGGACTTCCTTGATCAAATCAAGCCCATTCTTCAGTTGTGGTTTTTCATAGATCATTATGTTTTCAATCCGGTTGTCTCTGGACTCAACAACTCATTGAGTTTCTGAGATTTTGTCATGCATTGCCCACAAAATCATAGTGACCAATGAATCCTAAACATAGGCCCATGGGTATTTTTGGACATTCAGCGCCCAGAATCCCTGATCATTGGCTATGCTGACTGGGGCTTCCTGGGTCTGAAGCCTAACAATATTTGGGGACCATAGGTCTAGATACTTCTTGAGGCATGAATCAGGGTCACTAGTGAAATTGATTTACATGTGACCACAGCCTCATGTGTTGTTTCCTTCTAGTTTTGTTTCCTCTCAGTCTGGTAGCATCTCTATATCAGAGCTACATGAGCAAATTGAATGATATAACTCCTATCCTAGTGTTAAAATCCTTCAGAGAATTTCAGAATCCATGACTTCATAAATCTTTAGGCTAGATCAACCCTTTTCACTTGTTTTCCAGTGAGCTGATGAGACCATGGTATTTAAACAGATGTCTAGAGTCTTTGTTCTTTTATTGCTGCCTTTTCATGCTGTGGTATGAATTGGTTTTTGTGTTGATTTGTTTTATTGATTTTAAGAGGATGCCACTTCTGCTAAAAAGGAGTCTATCAATAAAATGAAATGAAATATGAGAAATTAATAAGGGCAGGGACTATGCTTTCAAAGGGCAGGAGAGGTCTGTGCCCTCTATGCTTCCCTCACCCTGAAGGCAGTAGGCCGGATCCAGAATTTTCTCTTCCTGGATGGAAAGGCTCCTCCAACTAAAGATGTTGTTATGCCTGAAAGGCCCCCTTGGAGTCCATGTCCTGAGAACACAATCATTTTATATAAAATATAAAATAAGCCATGAAGAGGTACTGAAAAGGACACGTAGGTAGAAGATATCTGTTTTCTGTCTTACATCCTGGGGTATCTGACAAATGGCTCAACAGGCAACTTGAAAGGATGGTCAGCAGCCATCAGGAAGACAATAAAATGCAAATGGCCTGGAATCTGACATCTAAGGCTTACATCTCCGGAGAAAGAGATACTAATCTTCAGGATTCTCTCTCTTTGAACTAAAAGGAAAAGAATCCATCTTCATAAAAAGATGGGACCATGTAGCTTTTCTCAGGACATGGGACATATATATCGAGACACAGTTCCTCATTCCTGGGGAGTTCTTTGTCCTGTGAGTCCTTTTTCCTTTGGAAGTTCTTTTTCCTTCAGAGTAAGATGCATCTGGAGTGTTAAGTGAGAAATCTCTCTCAGAGCCGCAAAAACAATGGAGATGGTAACCAGCTTAAATTTACAACATAATGGACTTCCCTCCTCACAGGAGTGGCTGAAATCATCTTTTCTCCCAGCTGAAGGATTCTGGATTGGTATCGTTGTCATCAAATCCTTTCTGTTTCTCTCTCTCTTTCTTAATTTTAATCTTTTTCTAACTTTATAATCTTGTATGCTTGAAATGTGAATGAAGCTGAGTGAGTGTATGAAATTTAACTTTTTATAGGCTTGTATACTTGTTATAGTGAATGTAGTTGAGTTATTGTAGGGATTTTTACATCTGTGTTAATAAAATACTTAGATTTGAACAATTGGTGTGATTTTTGTCTGACCTGACCTGGTATACATTGGGTTGCAAGGTCCTGCTGAGTTACCCTGCCTCTTGCTACCTTAAGCTAAAGCAGTGCAGAGCTAATTTTTCCCCTCCTTTTCAGAGGAAGCCCTTGCATCACAAACAAATTGGCGGAGTTCTCAGAAAACAGGGTAACAATGTCTGTGCTTGATTTTGGGGGTTCCTTATTGTCTTTTTGTAGTTCCCTATTACAGCTCACCCCATTCCATGGGCTGTCCTACTGATCTTTTACCCTCCAAATGTCCAATCTGGCAGGTACAGTCCTCATTAATCCTCTGTTATCCCACATCCACATAAAATGTCCCAGTTTCTCTCTCCTCCTCCCACTCCCCCTCTTTGTCCTCAGCTTACTTCAGATGCTGCAAATTGAGTGCAAAAATAATTTGCACTCCATTAATTCATTAATTCATCCACATTAATAATATTTGCCATCATCACCACCCTAGGATGCTGCTTGGCCATGTATGTCCCAGTTTTCATCTGTGAATGTACTCTGTGTAGCATTTTCAAAGGTTGGAGCTCCTGCAAAGGGAAAGAGAGGGACAGGGAAGGCTGCTTTTGCCAACCTAGTTGAATGTACAGAGAGTCTAATAGGCTCTTTCCACATGACAACATTCTTCTGTGTCATGGCGCTGCAAATCTGTGTTGGAAGAGGGCGTAGCAGCAATGCTTCCCCCTGCACCTGCTCGCTCCCTGTGGAAGGGAGCAGGATAGTCCTACCCCTTCCTTCTGCAGTGCAGCTGGGGCTTGCCGTTGCTGCACTGGGGCAGGAAGCATCACAAATGCGTGGCTGCAGCTTCTGCACAAGAGTAAGTATAGGAGCGCCGTAGGAGGGGAGGTGTAAAACGGATTTTATCTGTTTTTCAAATACTGTGCGAGTGTGACGCTTCCCAACACTATGCCAGCGGGATGGCAATGACGTCGTGCAGAAGCACAACCTTCCAACCACTGCCATCCCATGGCAGAAGCAGTTAGGTGATGTTGTGCAGAAATGGCCTAAGAGGTGGTGTACTCTTAAAACTAATAGGATAGATCAACAAGAGGTGAGTTGGAGCAGTGCAGTCTGAGGATTGTACCTCTTAGTCAAGAACAGACACGGCATATGTGGCAGAAGGAGATATTATCTATTGATGGAGCCCATCTTTAAAACAGTCAAAAGATCTCCAGGCCTCGAATATATGTGACAGCAATGTCCAAAAACAGCCTCTGACAGAGGAGCTTTTGGTTTGCAAGTCTGCTTCCAGTTCATTTGCCAGTGACCTGGCTTTTACTCTTTCTAAGAGAATGATCCCAGATTCAGTTCAAAAACTTTTACCCATGTAGAGAGTGCAGCTGCAAAGCCCATTCTCTACTTGAATTTTCAATCTTAAATCATTTAGTAAGGACCAGTAAATGCCTCAGTTCTTCCAAGCGTGAAATACAAAGCACTCACCGTCTCTTTACATCCTGTTCCCAGAGTACCCATCTCTCCACATGACGCCTTTTTATATCTCTTCTTACTCCTTACCTGACCAGTCAAGAAAGCCCTGGTGTATTTGCCCTGTGAAATATCCTTCACTAAATCTTTCTTGATGAAAAGCTGTCTGCAATTTTCTTTCTTAAGCTCTCAGCCCACCCCTTTGACTTTGGGAAAGTGAAGGGGAGGGGGTTAATTTGTGTGGCATGCAAAAATCACACTATGACTTTGCTTTGAACAGAGCTCATGTTACATTTAAAGCTTGAATATTATTTTGAGCAATGATTTTCAGCAGTGCTTCATCAACACCTAGAGCAAATTTTGAATTCTAATCTCTCTCTTCCAGTTTCTCTGACACAAACAGAGAGGCGGGGGGACTAGCACAGGAGCAATGCACTGAGGTTTGTGCACTTTAGAGCTATGCTGGTGAAATCCCATATTCTTCCTGCTGGGATAAGTTGATCTGTTATGCAAACAAATAAAAGCAAAACACCCTGCTGACTACATCCATCCCCTCCAAATCTCTGGTCACTAGTTTTGCTGCTCCCACATCAGTAATATTCAGGAGTTGAATGTGCTGTACTGCGTTAGACTGAAGTAACATTCCCAATTACAAGTTTCAGTTCTGAGATCTGGCCTTATTAGCATGGATAAACAAACCACACCTCACTGTATTCCCAGGTGGACACGGAGCTGACCTGAGCCCCCAAACACAAGGTAGAAAGGTAGAAAAGAGAAGGAAAGGAAAGGAAGGAAGGAAGGAAGGAAGGAAGGAAGGAAGGAAGGAAGGAAGGAAGGGAGGAAGGAAGGAAAGAAGGAAAAAAAACACAGATACAAATAACTTTGGCCAAAGGATCTGTCCAGGAATCACCGCTGATAGTAGTGACAAGGAAGGATGATTTTATTCTTTCAGGCTTCCCTTCTTATACTGTTTTCATGTTTATATTAAATAATGCTAACATGAAAGAAAAGATTCATGCATCAGCATCAGCAAAATTACAGTTTGTACATGTGTTACATTCTATCTGACCCTTAACTTCCCAAGTCTACATGACCCTGTCAATATGCTCCATCCCCGAAAACATCTTTTGACATCTTTCTTTCTGCACATACCGACCACTGACATGTACTGGGCAGAACAAACAATTCTAAAGCAAGGTTGTTTGATGAGCCCTAAGTGTCTAAAACCAATTAATACCACAGCTAATTGTTAACACACATCAATTCTATAGCAGATTACCAAGCATTAAAATTTTAAGCCTAATATTCTGACCTGCAGCATCCTCTAAATAAGCTAAAGTTCAAGTTTACTCTTTAGTCATCATTTCATGTTGGAAAGTTACATAACAGTGTATTATTTGTGATGTGTACCTACGTATTGCATCCTGTCTCCAGGTCATGCAGAGAACAAGTTCCATATCACCCCACTATAAGTACAGTATTGAAAGAAATGGTTACAATCATCATCATCATCATCATCTCTACAGATCAGTGATACTCTACAACGGGGATGTCAAACTCAATTTCATCTTGGGCCACATCAGCATTATGATTGCCCTCAAAAGGACGGTTGTATCTATAGGACTATATAAATGTATCTACTCTTTTGTCATATTAAATAATTGCCTCTGCATTCAATTATTGCTGGTTTTAGTAATAACTAGCTCTGACTCTAGAAGTCTAGGAAGAATAATGGCAAGAGGTATTCAAGCATACAACTATTGTACAATTTATTGAAAAAATGAGTTTTGAACACAGAAAGTTATATTTTTTAGTCATCAGACAAATATTACCAAGCATTGTTTCTTATTAACTTTGTTTAACTTTTTGGTCCCTGCTAAGATCCTCTCTGTGCCTCTTTCTGCCCCCTAGACCCTCTCTGTGCCTCTTTCAACCCCCCCCCCAGACCCTCTCTGTGCCTGTTTCTGTCCCCAGACCTTCTCTGTGGACCAGATTTAGCCCATGGGCCATGTATTTAACACATGTGCTCTACAAGGTCCAGACGTCAAAATAATGATGTGACCAGTGGTACAATCTACTAGTTAATCATGTTTCCCTGCACTACATGAGTTTCCTTTCTGCTAAGGTTTTGAGCAAGATATGAAAGTGTGCTCTCTCTCACTCTCTCCTGCCATTCTGTACCCATCTGGGGATCCTCTCCTGCTCACCCCTCAAAAACCGATGCCAGCACCAGTGAGTAACTGGCCCATCTGTCTTCTTTGGGACATTAACTGTGATGATTTGTCAGATGTAGGAGAGTGACAGACTTGTGCAAATTACCCAGAGGAGGGGAGGGCTGAGCCGCTGTGCTTATTCAATCTGGAACAACCCTGACCTGCTGACAAAGGCAGAGTTATTTTTAAAAAGCCACAAGTCAGCAGAAATCTCCTTAGCAGCTCTTGATGCTGCTGCTATTGCTTCTGCTGCCGCTGCCACCACCACTGCCACTGGTATAAAAATTAGCCTGGGGGAATGGATCTCAGCCAACTGAAGAATGCCTTCAAAGGGGGAGCTGGCAAAACTGTGAATGGGTGCCCTCCCTTCCCTTTCTCACCCCTTTGGGTTAGTTATCAATGGAAACAAGTGTGTGCCATGCTCAACCTTCTTCATAAGTTCACTTCAAGGCAGTCGTTGTGAGTACCGGTTGTGGTTGGGAGAAGTGAAGGCACATCGGTCAATCATATCAGAAGCAAAGATGACAGGCAGACACAGAACAAAGGGGGTCCTCAAACACAGACACACATACATGCACACATGGAGGCAAGCAAGCAAGCAAGCAAGCCCTCAACACATACATGCAGAAATGCGTTCTTAGAATCATGGAATCATAGAGTTGGAAGAGACCACAGGGGCCATCCAGTCCAATTCCTGCCATGCAGGAACCCACATCAAAGTGCTCCCAACAGATGGCCATCCAGCCTCTGTTTAAAAACCTCCAAAGAAGGAAACTCCACCACACTCCAAGGCAGCATATTCCACTGCCATACAGCTCTGACTGTCAGGAAGTTCTTCCTGAGGTTCAGGTGGAATCTCCTTTCCTGCAGCTTGAATCCATTGCTTCTTGTCCTAGTCTCTGGAGCAGCAGAAAACAAGCCCGCTCCCTCCTCAACATGACATCCCTTCAAATATTTAAACATGGCTATCATGTCCCCTCTTAACCTTCTCTTCTGCATTCACTTGGGAGCAGTAATGTAGTGGAGGTAGGGCTTACAAGTCATAGCCCAGGGAGCTTATAATTAGCAGGAACTATGATTTTATCTGCCCACCACCCTATTTTTCTGAATGTAATTGCAATCTCTATTAGCTTTACAAAAGACCTGCTCCTGACAGATGAAAATGGCAGGAAGGAAGGAAGGAAGGAAGGAAGGAAGGAAGGAAGGAAGGAAGGAAGGAAAGAAAGAAAGAAAGAAAGAAAGAAAGAAAGAAAGAAAGAAAGAAAGAAAGAAAGAAAGATTTTAGACTCTCTTCATCTCAATTTCTCTTTCTCTCTCTCGCTCCACATACACGCACATTATATGTATACACACACACGTGTGTGTGTGTGTGTGTGTTTTGAGGGCTGCCCTTTTCTTTTGGGTTAGTTTTTCTTTTAAGCATATTTTGTCCAAAATGCACACAAACTAGCTACATATATTTTAATTTTGACAGAATTGTAAGTAATTCTCATGAATTATGGTCAAATTTATTAAATTTTCTCCCTTTACTGAGAAGGTCCACTTATTATTATTATTATTATTATTATTATTATTATTATTACTACTACTACTACTACTACTACTACTATTACTACAATTACTACTAATCTAGTTATATAGACAGCCATCATGGTATCATGGTGTAGTGGTTTGAATGTTGGACTATGGTCACTTCTGCACTAGAGTGTTATAGTGCTATGATTCCTCTTTCAACATCCTATGGAATCCTGGGGTTTGCAGTTTTGGGAGGGGCCAGCTGGCCCCTCCCAAAACTGCAAACCCCAGGATTCCATAGGATGTTGAAAGTGGAATCATAGCGCTATAACACTCTAGTGTGGAAACAGCCTATGACCATGGTGACCAGGGTTTGATTTCCTGCTCAGTCATGGAAACCCACTGGGTGACTTTGGATGCCTCACATACTTCAGTCCCAGAAAACCCAGTGATAGGTTTGCTTCAGGGTTGCCGTAAGTCACAAACAACTTAAAAGCACATAACAACAACAACAACAACACATAGATAACACACACAAATATATATCAATATAATTGCCTGTGTTTTTGGGTTCTCCTTGGGAGTTGCATCTCTAGGGACTACTGTGAAGATAAGCTGTACCTCAAAAATTAGTCCTATCTCCGCTCATGTGTCTTGGTTGGATGTAGCCAGAGCCTGAGATAGGATGGTGTCCCATCTCTCCTAATGGACTGGCTTCCACTGTTTTCAGGGAGAATAATGGGATAAAGCCTGAAGTAAGAAGAGGCGTGGCAAATGCCTGCATTGTTCTCTATGCCGTTCTCTTACAAGTTTCTCAGACCTTCAGAACAAGCATAATATCATGCTGAAGCCATTGACTACTAAAGAGTGGTAGGATGATGCTCTGGATCCAGAGCATCCCCATACCTTGCTTTCCACTGGATGACCTGAGGAATGCATGTTGTTACATACAGTCTTTCTCATGGACCGTCGCCTCCATGGCAAAATGGAGATAACCAGCTTTCTTCCATCACCCTCACAGCTGTCCAGTGCAATATGAAGTCCCTTGCAGATTGGGAATTGTTATTTCCTGTATAGAAAATACTGTTTTCTGTGCAGGAAACTTGTTTATATGTAGCAACAGTATTTTCTCTGCAAAAAATGCTATTTTGTGCACAATATTTTTTTTCTGCACCAAAGATCCATTTTCTGTGAGAAAACAAAAAAACAAAAACCCATGTCCATTTTTTAATGCAGAATAAGGCCATTTCCACACTAGCCTGTTATAGTGCTATTATTCCACTTTCAACATCCTATGGAATCCTGGAGTTTGCAGTTTAGGGAGGGGCCTCAAAGGGAAACCTCAGGATTCCATAGGATGTTGAAAGTGGAATAATAGTACTATAACAGGCTATTGTGGAAATGGCCTAAGCCTCAAATCATGAAGATTCTGCCCATTTAAGATTCTCCTCATCGGGAGCAGACCTTCCCTTTGGCTGGCATGGATATCTCTGGTATCATAAGGTGAAAGTAGACAAAGATTTTTTGAATCATTATGTAAGAAGACCCCTGTTTGAAATTTGGAAGACTTGGAAAAGAAAACTATATTTGAAAATACTGTTATGGGTATCATCACAAGAGGCGTTTTTGGGGAGATGGAAGGATCCAGCAGATAGATGGCTTGCTTACAGAGATTTAATCATCAATGATCCAAAAGAAGGTCAATGAATTAAAACAAGAGAGGAACTGGTGGAAGAGGGATGAAACTGTCAGTGGTTCCCATACATGCAACTGAAAGAAAGATTAAAAATGGATCTTAAACTAGAGGGAATAGATACAACTACTCAATTAAATGAATGGGAAAAAGTGATATTTGAGAAAAAAGAACACTTGACATCTCAATTCTATAAGTACATATTGGACCGAGAATTGGAAACAGAGACAGTTAAAGAGACAATGATCATTTGGGCCCAAAATATTGGACATGAAATAAAATTACAACAATGGGAAAGAAGTTGGAATATTACACAGAAGTTCACTTTAGCTCAGAACTTGAAAGAAAATTACTTAAAAATGCTACACAAATGGTACCTGGACCCCATGAAGTTAAGCAAGATGTATAAAACAAAAGAAAAGAGCTGTTGGAAATGTCCACAAGAGGACGGGACCTTTTACCACATGTGGTGGCTTTGTCTAAAGGCTAGAAGATATTGGAAAAAGATACATAAAATAATGATGGACATTCTTCAAATAGAGATCCCATTAACACCAGAATTTTTTTTACTAAATATGACGCATCAAATAGATAAAAAGAACAAAAGATATGAAGAAATAATTTTATATATGATAACTGCCGCAAGAATCGTATACGCAAAATACTTGAAAAGACTGGAAACACCTTTAATGGAAGAATGGTTAGATAACGTTCAGGAATATGTAATTTTAGATGATCTTACATGAATAATGAAGGGGGGGAAAGCAGTAAAAAAGTAAATGATATGAGGTTAATCAAGAAATATATTGAAGAAAACTGGTTAAAGTTATGACAAGAGGAGAATAAATAAATAAGATTTAAGATAAAACATAGCAGTTTAGCAGGAAATTACTTAGTTAATTAATATTGCAATGTGAAGAGGCAAGTCTTGAAAGACATAACAGATTTTAAGAGATCACAGATGGAATATAGTAAGGATCTGTTCCAACTAGGGGAGGGAGGAAGTTTAAAGAATTGGATTATGGAAGACAAATAATAACTAGATGATAGGAAAAATAGAAGATAGAAGAATGTACAGTATAATATGTAAACAATAAGATATCTTAAATATTAATATGTATATATGTACAATTTAATATACAAGCTTGTTTTTATAATGGAAATATGAATATGACATAATGATGTTCAACTGGGATGGTTCGGTTTTAATAAATAAATTTTAAAAAAAAGATTCTCCTCATCAGGGTTTCCTATGTCTGGCCATTTTTCAAATATTTTAGAATATTGTTTCTATTCCTACCTTACACTTAGAAAATGTCACATTTAGTCCCCGGTATTCGTAAACAAGCCTGGGAAGGGCTCCTGTATGGAACTTTAAAGGCCTGTTGCTGGTCCATATAAACCAAATGTGGCTGACCCACAAGATCTGTGTAGCCTGCAGGGCTGCTGCCACCACTGCCTTGCTTCTGCTACCTTTGCTTCTCACCACCTCTGCCAAGTTCTCTCGCAATTTCTCAAGTGGAAGTAACCATTACTCAACTGTGTGACAGGGTGGTGGGGCCTGATTTGAATGAGGAGGAACAGAGCATGTGCAGATGATGCTTCCCATGTGCCATATCAGCATGTGAAAGCCATACCCTCCAACTGTCTTGATTTAGCAGAGGTTGTCCCAGTTAATCTTCTGGCATCTGACTTTTTCAGCTGCTTTGAAAATGTCCCAGTTTCTCTCTCTTCCTCCCACTTTCCCCCTTTGACCTCAGCTTACTTCAATTGCTGCAAACTGAGTTCAAAATCCAAAAGTAGTCTGCATTAACTCAGCAGCAGGGAGAGGAGAGAAGCGGGGCAATCTTTCCTTTTAGAGTAGGCTCAAGCAAAGGCAAAGTGGTGCAGCCTCTCCTAGCTTGTATGTTCTTGCCCATTAATAACTTTTGTCCTCTTGACCATATTCTGATATTGCTTGGCTGCACATGTCTCAGTTTTCATCTATGAAGTGTTGTAGGGTATATAAAAGGCACACACCTGCCCAGTGATGGAGTAGTAAATTTTGGAGTGAGGGCTCTCACAAGAAATGTCTCTATTCATACAGCCCCACGAAGGATCTCAAAGAGCAAATGGCTGTGCTGGTTGATCTAAAACAAATTCTAGCACTTTTTGTTTCAACCAGAAATTGGTCTTCTGTAAAGCCACCTCAAACATTCTGGATTACAGCAGGGGTCGCTGATAATAGTATGCCTCTGCTGAAAAAATCAATCCCTCTCTAGCTGCTGTGGGCATTGCAGCTATACTCAGAGAGGAAAGGGGAATGCAAGGAGGTGGCACATGATGTGATAGTCTCTACTAATCAGAAACTTCCAGGGATTTGACCTTGTCTGTTATTCCTATTTCCAGCTCATGCAGAGAGTGGAAGAGTGGGCTGGGTGGCAGGAGCATGACTGTGATGGGTGGGAATATGCTCAGAAAGAATAATCATACTGTGCACAGTCTTCCTAACTGCAGCTTGTCAGACAGGAGACTTTAAAAAAAAATAAATGTTTCAATATACAACAAGCTGGTAACCAGCTAGGGAGACACTTGAACTGCTAGATGACAGCTAAGTTAAAGAAACAATAAAGGAAGATAAGGAGATTGTAGAGAAGCTGAATGAATTCTGTATGCTTCCCCCCTATATACCTTTATGTGGATTTTATCTCCAAACCCCTGGAAATTTCCTTCCTTCAAGATTTGTGGCTGGAGTTGTCAATAATTAAATGTTCTCAGATGATCCATGACCAAAAATCTGCTTTTGAAGAGGTTACCAGTGTGTAGATGACTTTGCTGAAACAAAGTCTGGAAAATGATTTCATGTAGACAGCTCCAGAACATAGACCGGGTTTAAACTCCCATTTTGTAAACAGAATTTATACATGCTCTCTTTCAACTAACTATAGTATGAAATGCATTTTATAGTTCACCCATGTCATATTTAAAGAGGATGCTGAACCAGAAATTGCAAAGTCACTTTTTTGAACTACAATTTCCAGAATCCCCCATTCCAGAATCTCCTATTATGGCATTACCATAATAGGATACAATAGTACACAATCCAAGTATCTATTCAAGGCATGTTCTGAAGCAACTCATGGCATACAATTATATTTTTTTAAGTGACCCTTTGAGTACATGGAAATAAATGATCGCTGTAGGATTTCTAGGAATTATCTCATAAATAAGGCCCAGTGGGAATTTGGGGTCCTGTTTGTTCCCAGCAATATTTGAGGATAAACTATTCCAGTGTAACATTTTCAAGCACATGTGCTCTTAAACTTTTAAAAGACATTTTGCGAGTGTCAACATTTACTTTGGAATTGCCCCAATCAGCTCCTTGTCTTTAGAGTGAATTCCTTCTGATAGATTTACCAAGCCTCAGATTCAGATATCATTATGGGTTTCCCTTTGGTACATTCCAAGATCAGTCAAAGGAAAAATCAACAAACTGAAAGAATCAATGGAAAATGAAGCTGAATTAACTGGGGGCCTTCCTGGCTGAAAGTTTTTCAACACACTAAAAAAAAGTGTAGAGACAACTTGAGTTATTGTCGAGAACTGAACCTTCTTTCCTCAAAGTTTCACTCGGTGGCTGTATATGAGTCCAGCTGTTTTTTCTCACTGTAATGCTTTTCTGGAAGGGAAGTCACATTTCCAGTATAATGTCACAATATTTTGTTGCTGGGAAAACCTTCAATTTCCCCCCATTAGTGCTTCTGTTCCACTTGTGCTTGTACAAGTGCCATGAACAGCCACTGGAGAATGAATATTGAGAGACTGCAAGGCTCATACAGTCTTGGGTAGCTTTTAAGCACTTTTTAAAATGACCTATTCTTACTTATTAATTTTTAGAGACAGTGCACTGCCTTGCTGTACTCTCATAATACTAGAACCCAAGGAAAGGTGAATGATGAGCAACGGAGAATTAAAAAAAAAAATGGGGGGGAGCTTTTTCATTCAGCAACCACGTAAACAACGGGATTTGCTATCTCAAGATGTGGTGATAATGGCCATCAGTTTAAGACTTTGAAAGGGGTTTATACAGATTCATAGAGTCTATCAATGGTTATTAGTCATAAAGGCTATGTTTTACTTCCAGGGTTGCTAGGGAACAACAGCAGGAAAAGCCTATTGCACTCATGTCTTGCTTGTAGACTTTCCAGAGGCATCTAGTTGATCACTGTGGGAAACGGTTCCAGCAGTGAAGCCAGCCATATAAGTGTTTCAGTAAAAATAATGGTAAAGAGCATCTTGGAGACTAATACATTTTATTTAGCATGAGCTTTTGTGGGCTGAAAGTGGGCTGCAGTCCATGAAAGTTTACGGCAAATAAAACATGTTAGGTTGAGATTGTGCATCAAACACTTAGCTATGATACCATGACAACCCTTCTTTTCTTGATCTAACCACCCAAAAACCACTTAAAGACCCAGGCAGCTGTATCAAGAGATGGGCCATTTCCACACTAGACTGTTATACTTGCAGTTGTGGCAATGGTACCACAATCATAAATGTGAATACTGAGCAGTTGTGAGTTCTCAGGTCTAGCTTATGACCTCGTATCTGCCTAACAGGATGCCACCTCCCATCTTTAAAGTGCTGCTTGGCCTCATTGTTGTTGCTGCTGCTGCTGTCAACCAGTGATGTAGACTTGAGTCAATAGACTCAGACTCAGGTCAGACTTAAGTCGCTTCAGTGACTCAACTTGGCCATAAATGATGCACTGACTCTACTTGACTTGAGACTTGTATATTTTTAGTGACTGACTTGATGCCCTTGGTTCAGTAACATAATACATTCATCCAGAAACCTTACAACTTTGAACAACACCTCCATCTCTTTTTGCCTACTAGTCACATGACAATCTCTCTCAAACCCAAAGTGTGGGTGCATTTCTCAGAGAGGAAAAGCGAAACGGTTAGGCAGTGGGCCTGAGGCAGGCTTGAGATCTGCTCAGCAGCCTGTCCCTGCTGCATATCAGAGGAGCCTTCTAAAATGTTTCCTAAGAGCAAAAGGTCAGACTCGCCCCCAAAGTGCAGGGTGCATTTCTCAAAGGGGAACAACAAATGTGTTAGGCAATGGGCTTGAGAAGGTGTTACCCTGAAAATTGGGGGTCCCGCAAGGGGCGCCAGCTTTGCCAATTAAAATATCAAAGATGGGAAAATTAAACTCAGAGCACTGGTTTTGCTAGCGAGAGGCAGGGTAACGTAGCGAGATATTTTACCCTATGTATACAGCGGCGGGTTAGAGAGTGGCTAGACAAGGTGTTTCCAAACAATGAACAATTCTTTATTGAGAACAAACACAGAGAGACAAACATAAACTAACTAGCTTGGAAAAAGGAAGAGAGCTGCAAGGGAGGGCAATACGACCTGTTCCGTAGTCCTGGGGAGAAGTTGGAAATTCGGGGAAGAAAGCTCAGCATGGGGCGCTGAGGGGAGTCCTTTAAACACACCAACGGCAGGGCGGGATGGCAGTCAAAGGTGATCCGAGGATCAGTTAAAAGTGAGAGGTTTTTATAGGGAAGATCGTGCCTTTCGGCTATGGTAGTCCCAAAGGAGAACAAAAGAGGTTTCGGTGCTGGACAAAAGGATTTGGTGAGGTCATGGTTAACATGATGGGATTTACATGTAAAGACAATACCTTCGGCCGAGACGAGACGTTGATGGCCCAACTCACAAGAGTAATTTGCCTGAAAGCCGCGTGGCTATTGAGGAGTCTGTGGCGGGAAGTTCCCTAAAGCTTCGAGCAAGTTTTGGGTTGCTGGCTACAAAGAGAAACATTAACGGCCGCTCTCTGTCCGTGCTTATCCAGAGAACTTTGCGAACACATGAGATGAGGTCATCGCTAACTAGTCCAGCTAAGGCCAAATTAAATGATATCAAAGGATATCTGGGGGTCCTCACCGAGGGTGCCATAGCGGAAATAACAAAGGAAGGATCCTTCCTTTTAAAGCTTTTGAATCTTCAGTAATGAGGAGTAAGATAGGACCCTCTTCCCTGCTTCCAAAGCTGCAGATGACAAAATTGCAAATGTGGAGAGCCAACTCTGCTTAAATTGTTAAAACTGAATTTATTTCACTATTTCAATATATTTCACTACCATTAATTCTGAAATTTTGGTTGTAGTATAAAGTTGGCTTCCAGACTTGAGACTTGACCTGAAAGTATCTTCAAGGACTTGAGCCTTGACTTGAGACTTGGAGTAAAAGACTTAAATACATCACTGCTGTAAACTGGATTCCTGACTTACTAGGCTTTTGTTCTTGATCTATTATGTATTCTTAAGGACTTTTCCAGACTGATGTAAAGAAGCATGAGTTCTCACAATAGACTCCTTGGGTTTTGCTAGGTTTTGCCAGTTGTTGTCAGTGCTGTGTCCACTCATTCCATTCCTCTGAGGGATTGTATGAAACAATTTCTTGGATCTGCTCTTCCAGAGTCTAGAAGAAGAAGAAGGGCAAATTTGCTCCCCCCGCCAAAATTAGAATTATAGTGTTATAGTGCAAAAATACCATTTTATTAATGCACTGATGCACTCAAGAGCTATAACTCAAACACTTTTATTTAAAGGAGAAGAGAGGGTTTTTTTGCTTTTTGTTCTGATATATCACAGAATTAAAAGGAGACCCACTGAGGCATGGGAATAAAATGGTCAAGATTCTGCACTGGGAGATCATCCTGCAGCTACATCTCTGTAGTTACTTCTCTGCTCCCCCCTCCAACAACAAACTCATCTTGTAGGTAGTGCAGACCCTGCAACACAGCTGTTTCCATGTTGTCAGAGAATGGAAGGATGAGTAGAGAAATGACCAGCTATTTTCCTGTAGATGGGCACACAGCAACAGGCATCTGCACAGATTTCCAGGGGTTCTCTGCAAGCTCCCTGAAGCATACTCAGATACAAGAAAATAGCTGGATGTGCTGCCAACCATCTATCCCCCTGCTCTCCAACAACATAGAAATGACCATGTTGGAGGAAGGGGCTGTCCTGCTTACAAAAATGAAGTTTTTTGATGGGAGAGATTTTGGTCATTGCATAATCAGAGCAGAATTCCAGCCTCTGCAACCATCATAAAAGTCAGTTGTGATGCCAGCCAATGTTGCAGCTGGTGCCAGGATTTTCCAGGAAATAGTTCAGAACAAGAGACTTATCATTTAGATTTTTTAAAAGGAGAATGAAAGCAACAAATACAGCAACTTCCAGCAACCTCCTGACGTATCTACCACATCTTGAAGAGCTCTATGTTCTCACTATTGAAAAATACAAATGCTGATTCATTCTTTTGGAGAAATGAACGGCAAACACAAGCTATAGCATGCCTTTCTCCAGTAGTGATGTTCTCAACATTTTAAGAACCAATCTTCCTCCCTCCCTCCCTCCCTTTCATCCATCCATAATAATATTAACAATGAAGACTATAAAAGTAATGATAAAATGGGCAAGGATATAAAACCCACAGCAATGCATTGTTCCCCTTTACAGAAATGTAAATCTGACTCAGGAATATACAGAAAGATCTGGTAAAGGGGGGAAATGCACTTAGAGCACATTTTGCAAAAGGTTTAGGTAGGCCCCTATAGATTTCAAATCTGGAGGTACTAACATAGACCCACAATTCAATGAAATATAAGGAAAGCTAAATCCCATTAAAAGCAATAAAAACGGGACAATCTGAATGCATCTCTTTCTCATATTATTAGAATATCATTACAAAGCTAGCAGTCTTAAGTACAGCAAAGTCTTTTGCACAATATTGGCATTTACATGCACATACACACACACAGACACGCACACACAGTGATTTAAGAACCAAGGCAAACACAAGTGACATAAATCATGCCTCTGTCTAAGTTTCTGAGTGCTAAGAGATGTCATTCTTGGGACTCATGTATAGTAGATATTGCTGACCCTTCCATGGTCAGTCTGAAAATATTTACAAGCTGATAGCTTTACCATCTGCAATATCTTCTATATTTTGGCTATCCCTTCATTTTTATAGGTTTGGCAGTAAATTTTTCAGGACCTAGCATTTACTGGAAAGCCTCATTTATTTTAATGGAACTCCCCTGCAACAAAAACTTCTTGGATTGTGTCCATAATTCCTTTATTAACATGTTATTGTTCAACCAATGGAGTATAATTTGACATCCCCAGATGAAAAGACATGCACATTGTTACTGCGGTTCAGGGCTACCCGGAGACAGCACTTGATATAGTTTTGTTATCAAACCATTCGGCTTTCCTCTGCCAGCTCACTCCACGTGTTTGCGAGGCCTCCGGACAAGCACATAAACAGGTGCAGCCAATAATTGCTGGACATTCCATTCTCCACCCATGCAGGCCAGACAGAGCCGGTTTGTTGCTTCAAGGACCTCTCCTGCAAACACCTCATTGCTTATGTGCGATACTAACAAAGGCTCCCTGCCCCAAGCAGGTAGCCTCACAAAGCTGTACTAAGCGTTCCGCATTTGCTTGCTGGCTACACTATTGTTAATTTGGCTCTAAGTCAATCATGCTAAAACTCTGACGTTTCCAAGGCTTTGTCCCGCTCCTAAATCACATTGTTCTCACTGAGTAAGGTATGGCCTGCAGTCACAATTCACCCTATAAAAACCCCTGATTCTGAGACCCTCCCCGGATCGCTCCTGAGTTCCATCCAGCCCTGCCGCCACTCTGCTTGGCGAGCCATCCCCTCAGTTCCAGTAACTGAGCCTGCTCAACCCGGGATCGCTCCCAAGTTCCAGACCACCTTGCTGCTGCTTTGTTTGGCGAGCTCCCCTCAGCGAACTGTGCTGAGCTTCTTCCCTGCACCCCAACATCACTCTCAAACTACAGGACTACGAGACAGGTGTCGTATCACCCACTTCCCTCTAAAGATCCCCATTTCCAATTCTCTAGTTAGCTGTGTGACTGTGGTGTCTTTAGTATTTGTCTGTATTTAATAAAACATCATTTTTGCTATTTTAAACCATCTTGACTGCTTGACTGACCTGACCCCGTAGATGCTGGGTTGCAAGATCCTGCTAAGTTACCCTGCCTCTTGCTAGCTTTAGTGAGCGCTCCAGCTAATTTTACCCAAGGCTGTTGTTGTTGTTTGGTTATTTAGATGTCCCTCTGGGGACCCCCCAGAGATCAGGGTAACAACATGAGCAAGGTTCTTCTTCTGAAGGCATATGGATGTATGGGCCTAATATGGCTCTAAATTCTCTTCTCCTGGTATCAGTAGGTTAGCAAGGTATTTTGAATGCAGCATAATCAGAGGTAAACTCTTGTCTGTCACAAGACTGTAGAACAGAATCATGATCATATTCCAACAAAAAAGAAATAGCACGTGTTGTTAATGATAATGATCATTTATGCACTCAGAATGTTGTGGATGTATTAATACCACCGCTGAACTATCTGTAGCAGAATGTAACTACTAGGGAAATAAAGACACACATGGGGTACTCCTGCAAGTGACTGCATCCCTGGATATAGCATGGTTTGGGAATAGTTTTCCCATAGTTGTCTCATCCTGATATCTTAACCAGTTTTTCAGAGGGAAAGGGAAGATTGCTCAGACTGACTCATCCAGAAAAGTAGCCTATTGCATGCTATTCCGTGTTTGACTCCTGCTGCAAAAATCTTAAAGGCTAATTTGTTTACCGTAGTGTAAGTGCTTATGGACTATTTTTCAATATTAATTGATTTATTACATATGCATCCCTCCAAAGAATTCAGGGCCACATTCATGACCTTCTCCACCTTATCCTCCCAATAACCTCATGAGGTAGGTTAGGCTGAGAGATGATGGGTGGTTCAAAGTTACCTAATGAGCTTCAAAGCTGAACAAGGCTATTAATCCAGAACGCTCCCCTCTTAGACCAAGATGATAACTGCTATCCTATACTAATTAGACCACTATGCCATGAGGTAGGATTGGTAGAGAGAGGTCCTCCCACCCATGGCTGTGTGAAGATTTGAACTAAAATCTCTCTTTTTACCACTTTGGTTCCAATTGCATAGAAAAGAGATTCCACCAGGAATGGCTTTCCTTCCCAGGCATACATGTGCAACAGTGGGAAAAGCTGTACACCATGGCATCTCTCACACCCCACCAAACATTAAGGAATCTGATGTTGACCTCAGCCATGATGGGTTAACCCAGTTTCACACAAAGACATGTGCGATTTCCAGGGCCAAATCAAGACATTTTGCTTCTGAAGAAATTAAAAGACAAGATGGCACACAGAAGAGTTGATCTATAGATGCAGACTGGAGCACTGAATCTCACTTGAATGGTATCAGTGGGACAATGTCCTCCATGATCCCTGAGAGCAGCTGTCTAGTTCAAGGAGTGTAGGTCAAGTCAAAAATCATACATATCTTTGTATTCTCCAGCAGAGGAAAGACTGCCTTTACAGCCACGGCCTGAGGCAGTTGCTTTACTTTGCTTAATGGTAAAGTTGGCAGTGACAACCTGCATGGTATAGTGGCCTGTGTGTTGGACTATGACCCTGGAGACCAGGGTTTGATTCCCTGCTTAGCCGTGGAATCCACTGGCTGACCATGGGCATGTCACACACTCTCGGTCCCAGAAAACTTCATGATAGGTTCATCATAGGGTCACCAAAAGTTGGAAGTGATTTGAAAGCACACAACAACAACAACACAAGGTTGGCAGCCTCGGTCATTTCCCAAGCCTGCATCTTGTTGCAGAGAGCATCAATGCTCTTTATTTCTTAGATGTGAATTAATACTTGCTTTTGGATGATTTTATGATTTCTTTCTAAAGGGTGAAGACATCAACTGGGAAATAGTCTTACTGGAAAAGCTAAAAGTAGCAAACAGAGGGGGGGCATGCTTATAGACCATCTCTGCTTATTCAGTGTACTTGGACTCTGTCCTAAATGATTTCGATTACCTTGATCTCCTCTGCAGCTTTCTAAGTACAAATGGAAATCCAGGCCATAAGTAGAGGAAAATATTTTAGTGCACATATTTTAGTGCACTATGGCTGATGTTATAATTTTCCCTGACATTGTCTTCCTTTCCTTCATGGGCAGGCTATGATGCAGTGGGTGGCTAACTTGCTTAAAGTTAACCAGATGCCAAAGTGCCTTCCTAAATCAAAAGCATTGTGTAAAATTAGCCATAATGTTATTCATGCATCCTTTTTCTCCCTCTACCAGCAGCCTTGTCCAAAATAGTATTAAGACCCTCCCTGTCTGATAATTTGAGGTGCTCAGCATCTCAATGGCCCTGTTACACCATATTGTTAGCAATGGTTTATAGCAGTTATTGTTAAACCATTTCTTTACCTGGGACCCTCTTTAAATATCTTTTGTTGCCATGGACTCCCAAGATGTAACTTACAAATTAAAATCCTAAAGTGCATCAAACATTTTTTTTAAACTGCTCATGAGAGATCTTCAGATTAGGAGAGATGGGAGAAACATGTAACTGTACACTTCCATAAGAGGTGCTAGAGAGAGAGGGAAGACTTTTCTCATGCTTCTTCCCACCAGTTTAATGCTGGAGTGGATTGAACAACAACATACAAGCCCAGCCAGCTAGCCGGTCAGCATTTGCTCTTCTTTTTCTATCTCCTGCCCCTCTTTTCCAGCCATCCAGACTATCAAAAATGCACTAGCACGCTTCCATTTTATTTGCCTTCTTCATCAGGAGGGGAAGATACTGAAATGGGCAAAGGAGGGAGGGAAAAAAACCCAACAAAAGTGGCTGCTTGAGCATTTCTAACAGTACACTGGATGACTCTCCACTGGAAAGAAGCGGAGGACAGAGAGAGAGAAGAAGGGCAACCACTGGCCAGCTGGCCGGCTGTCAGTTTCACTATCACTCAGCTGCTGAGCTTGCCTCCTCCCTGCAGTAGAGTAGCCACATGACAAATGACGTACAGGCCCAGCCAGCCACCCAGTCTGTCTGCCTCCTTTTGCCTTGATTCCTGTCATGTCGCCACTTCATTGTTGGGGAGGAGACAGACAAGCAGCCTTCAAGTCTGTTGTGGACCACCTGTGAGAGCACTGTAGACTCCTGGGGGTCCATGGTCTCCAGGTTATGAACCAATAGTTTATAGCTCAGTGGTAAGAACGCATGCTTTATATGCCAAAGCTTCCAGGTTCAATCCCCTGGCAAGTCCAGCTAAGGTTGCAAAGATTCTTGTCAGAAATCTTGGAGAGCTGAAGTCAATCCTTGTAAAGCAGAGAATAGACGTGGACCAATGGTAGCTTCCTCTGACACTAGACAGCTGGATACCCTATTATGGGTATGCCATCCTCAGTATTTTGTATCTTATTTATTGCTATGTAGATTGTTTTCTCACCAAGGACTTTAAGGAAAGATATCACTGTGTTCTTATTTCTTCAGTGAGATTTCCTTGACTCAGTGTCCTCAGTTTGGCAGAGATCCTACAGCAGTAGCATATCTCTGTTCACAGATAATCAATCCAGTTTTGCATTACCATCATCCAAGTATGGTAATCCAACACCAGTATATTTAGACTTGCCAAAAAAACAACAACAACACCCTAGCATTGATCCTGTGTCAAGCAAAAGTTCAGCAATGTGAAGCTTACCCATTAGGTAAAAATTTAGTAGGTGATTTCCCCCCCCCCCAGTAATATAACTAGGAAAAGGTTAAATTACCAAATTTCTCACTTTTATATAGATGCTAAAAGCATGAGAAACCTGGCAGGACAAAAGCTGGCAACCTTAGGCATAGCACTTAAGTATAAATGTTTCCTGATTTAAAGGTGTGTGTTCCAAACTGAATTTTCTGTAAATGATTTTATAACAGAGATAAGCATAGCTTCCCAGCATATCAAGCAATGATACAGTTGAACCCAGAATACCATATTCTCTGACTTGGTGCCAAGAATAGCCACAAACCCTGCCACGCAGACCCAAAAGCATCAAAGACATTTGTTTGAGAGTGTGATCTTTTTCACTAACATCACTTCAACATCTGTGTGCAGTTCTCCAATTTCTTTGCCTGTTTTTGTGTCTGGATTGTACCAGGTGAGCAGGCAGAGTTCAAGAGTCCCCAGAGTGACTGCTTTTCTACACAAGTTACAGAAGGTCCTTGGACCTCATGAGCAGCTGGTGTGAAGCTGTAATTACCTTAATTAGCTTTGGGATTGCATTCCATCCCAGTGCCAATTTCGTTTCTACAGTAACCAGACTGAGAGGTGTGTGCCCCAGCAGGAAAAAGCTCTTTCTCTTGCCTGGAAGGAAGATTTGCAAGATTATAAAAGAAACAACATGGGTGCCAATGCCAGGCTCCTGGTTTGGAATGTGATATGAGACTGCACAACAGTGGATGGATTGAGAAAGTTGCCCCTCCTCACCCTTCATTTAGTGTGGAGCTGTTCTGACTGCCAGCACTATCAGCAAATATTGCTTTCTGTAAATGCACTGCAGTGACTTGTTGGCTCCTGGTCAGTTCTTTGTGGGGGAAAAAAGGTTTTTTGTTGCATAAGCTGAAGGGCAAGATGGTGGCACCCACCCACCCTATTCTAAGCCAATTAGATTCAGAGTGTGGAAACTGGGTAGTTACAAGCAACTAATACAAGTTGTCTTTTTACAGAAGAGAAGGTATAGCTATGCTGTATTTACAGTTGTCACAGAATGAAGGATAGCTTCGTTTCTTTTCTGGGCTAACAGTAACTTTTTAGTTGTTATAATTAGAGTATTATAATTACGAGGGAACGGGTTGATTAAGTGGAGTAAGAGTGTCAGATGGTTCAAGTGCTGAGTCTAGCTGAGCCTTGTGTTGCTGCCTCATGCTCTTTTGTGGGTGCTGAGATGTCAAGGTGGAAGGGAGAGGAATAGGTTTTATACCACAAGTCAACTTGTGGTACCACAAGCTTGTAATTTTCAGATTTTTTTAAAAAGTAATTGAAAGTCAGCCATTCCTATTACTTTTGGGAAAATAAATTGTTCATTTGTGACTATAATGGTAACTGGATGTCCTGAATAAACTATGGGAACCAGATCCCATCTGATCCTGGAAGCTAAACAGGGTAAGCCCTGGTTATTACCTGGATGGGAGACTGCTAATGAATACCAGCTGCTGTAGGCTGTATTTCGGAGAAAAGAACTTGCCAAACCACCTCTTAATATTTTTTGTCTAAGAAACCCCTGTGAAATTCATGGAGTTGCCATAAGTTGATGGGTGAATTGAAGACAGACAGACAGACAGACAGACACACACACACACACATTGATCTGTTTAAAATAATTTTGAACCACACTTTGCCATTCAGCAGATTTAAACAGCTCACACAAAGATTTTTTTAAAAAAATAACAGTGAGAATCAAGTTCTTTAAACAGGCCTGGTGCTACTAAGCAGGGTTCAGCCCTACCATTAAGTAGAGTGCCTTGGGCAGCACTTGTTGGACAGTGGTGGCAGTAGCTCCCAGTTTTAATGTTTGAGACTGAACCCATTCTCTCTGTGTATCATCTGGGTCCCCGAAACAAGCTTGGGGCTTCTTGTGCAGTAGTGAATGCTCTCCAGTCACCCATGTGAAAGTAATATTCAATGACCACTTTTGTCTACTTCTATACATCAAATGGGGAAGGGCAACAACTTGTCATTCATTTCAAGCAACAAAATTTCTTGGGCTGGCCATGGTTACTATAATTTTAATCATCTTTAAAATTTAAATGGATGTCATGCTTGTTTTATTCTCCTCCAGAAACTAGAATATGGACAAGTGGGTTCAAATGGCAAGAAAAGGAATTTCCCCCTAAATATTAACAAAAACTTCTTCACTGTAAGAGCTATTTGACAGTGGGATGGACTGCTTTAGAGGGTCATGGACTCTTCTTTGGAGGTCTTTAAAAAGAAATTGGATGGTTATCATTCAGAGTGCCTTGGTTGTGTTACTCCTGCATGACAGAAGGTTGATGCCTATTGTGGTCCTTACTGATGCTATGATTCTATGAATTCACTCATTTGTTCATTCCTCCAAGGAACCTGAGAAAAATGGTATCCATAGTTGACTCACCCAATCCAATTTTACCCTTACAAGAAAGTTTTTGGGATAGGGCCTTTCTGCACTACACTGTTATAGTGCTGTTATTCCACTTTCAACTTCCTGTGGAATTCTGTGGTTTGCAGAGGCCAAAGAGCAATCTAGCTGAGAATTCTAAATGCCCCTCCCTAAACTGCAAACCCCAGGATTCCATAGGATGGGGGAAGTAGTATAATAGCACTATAACAGTATAATGTGGAAAGGCCCATAGACTTAAGAGTGTATCAATACTACACAGTTACAGTGCTGTGATGCTCCTTTGACTGCCATGGCTCCATCCTACAGAATCCTGGATCTCTGCTAGTGAGCTTTAGTGTTGTAGTTCAGGAGAAAGGACTACAACTCCATAGCAGAAAATAGTAATTGACCATTTATGCAGCCATGACAACCAAAATGGTATCACATTGCTACAAGTGTGTAGTGTAGATACTCTCAATGCTGGAAGCAAGTGAGCTAGGGATTCCCTTCTCTAAATACAACTGTCTATTGAAGAAGCAACCACCATGAAGCAAAATGAGGCAGGAACAACCATAGAAAAGAATGACGATATTTAAGTTATTTTTGTGAGTGGCTTTCTCAGGATGTTTGAAAACATTCACATCTAAACCTTTCTTTAAATTTTGCGAGGAGCAAAGGCAAACAACAGCAGCGATCCACAGAGTCTTGCTTTTGTGTTACTTGCCAACTTCTACTACGTATTCCAAAAGAATCCAGAGGAACATGTGTATGTGGGGTGGGGAGCAGAGCTAGACATAATCTAGCAATGCTTCTCCAATGAAGCACTAGAACTGTCTAGTGCTCCCTCTGCAACATGGGGAAGCTGCTAGTATGTTCAAATCTTATGCTTCATCTAATTCATTTGTTGCACTAAACAACAGAGCACAGCAGCCTGAATCCCCCCTCTCCCCTGCAATCAGATCTTTCAAGGGGAATTAGCTGCAGATACACACATATACCCCAAAAGTCCTGCACCTCTTGTACCTCTGCTTGATTTACCTTACCTTTGTCTTGTATTTCCCTCTACTTGAAACATTTTCCATGTAAGTCCAGAACTTTTAGTCCAGTGGATGAAACAGAAATAAGCAGGAATAAACAGAAGCTGGCAGCCTTAAAGGAAAGGTGAGCATGATGCTGCAAGTTTCCAGGTGGTCATTTTACAAAGGGGTTTTTGCAGAGGCTTGCTGAATAGGAGTCCCAACCATCAGAGTTCTGAATCCCTGCTTGTAAGGGCTGTCCCCATCTTCCTCCTCCTATGGATAAATAAACTTCTCCCTGGATGCAGTTGAGGGGATGGATAACATTTACCAAAAGCGAAAGAGGACAACAAGGACAATGGTAGTAGCAATGCTGTTGCTCCTTTGATGAATGACAAGATCAGAGCTTGCCAAGTTACTTTGAAGAAGAATGAAGTTTATGACATGCTGCAGCCATCCCTTATGGAGAAATGCTGTGATGATGCTCTGGAGCCAGGGCATTTCTGTACTACTGCTCACTTATGGTCCCACATCACACCTCCAGAGAGAAGCAGCCAGCATTCCAAAATGTTATTAGCACTAGACCCCCCAACCCACCCTGTTTTCTGATTCTGGTTGAAATATCAGTTCCTATGATGTTTTTCACACAGAAACTCTGAGATTACTTCTGCAGGGTGGTGGTGGTGGGGAATGACCGGTTTTTGTTCCATTCAGAGGGCTTAACAAAAGATCCTCTAAAACAATTGGCTCCCCTTGAGACACATCACCTGCACCATTAATGGTCCTTTGTTAGCTCTAAGATTATGGCCTTTGTCAGGTTCAACAGATTTCTTTAAGGCAATTCATTAGCAAGAGATACCCCTATTTAGAAAAATCTATTACTAAAAACGCGTAACAGTATAAAAACAGACAAGTTTATGCCAGCAAGACAATCGTCACTGACAGATGAGTTCCAATAAATGCAGTGCAATCAACCAACTGGTACACAAACTGAGAATTTAAGTACAGAGCCTGTGAAATAGGTTCTGTCAGAGAATAGACAATGAAGCTCTAGTTGTGTGTGTATGAGAGAGAGACGAGAGTTCAAGCTGTTCATTTCATAAACCTACAAAAGTAGTCACCCCTTTGCGTCTAGAAACATTGAAACCAGCTCCAAACTGCCCTTTCAAACTGAGTCCTCATTACTGTGGACTCCATGCTCCGCTAACTGGGTAATTGCTGGGATGGTCCCCCACCCACTGGCTCCTCTCTGGCAGCCACATTCCCAGTTCCCCCTTTTCCTGGCTCCAAGAATTTTCTGGAGACAAAATGTAGCCAGTCACCCATTGAGTTTGGAGAGTTTGAGTTACGTCCACAGAGGCCAGTGGGAGTGTTTAGTCTGGGATGCTCATAAAGAACTGAACTGTGTTCTGTGCTCCTGCAGATGCTCTGAGCAACGGAGGGCTGCTTGGTGAAGGCCTTGGATCACACAGAAAGACTTGTCTTTGTTCTCAGTCAGCCCGTAACTCCTTCCTAAGCGTCACTCTCCTCTGTGTTAGGTACTTGTGTTCACAAAACTCGGCGTCTGAGGGTTTCAACATGGGTGTTAACGTTATACATTTCACAAGCTCCAGTAGTTAAATAAATACCTTGTGCCACGCTGAGTTGCAAGTGGTTTTTGGATGTGAGCGCATATGGGACAGGGAGGGGTGCTGGGCGCATTGTTTCCTTGTTTGATTTCAGCTTGTTAGCAGATCTAAGAAACTGCGGCTTCTAGATCTGTTTTAAAAATGATTTGCTTTTCAAAGTGCATTTGTGTGTCCTGCTGGTTTTGAAGGACATCTGAGAGGAGGTACATGTGCTTTCGTGCTCTGGAAAATATATCACAATTCCTTGTTATAGTTGCCTATAGGAAGGAGCCTCTGGGGGCTGAATATTTTCTAGAATAGGATATGAATAGCAGTCATTTCCAAAATGGGAAAGCTTTTATGTAAAGACCTTCTGGGAATCCAAAGCCCCACCCACAGAAGAAATTCCCTCTACCTCTGTGCATGATTCACGGCTTTGGCCGTCTCTCCTTCAGTCATTAGCCCCTGGGAAAGGCATTGCTATTTTGCCCGAAGTTTGCATCGGGGCAAACTGGAACCCCAGATTCAGATGAGCTCGATCATTCATGGATTTTCTCCCCCTCAGTTTATCCTCACACAACAACCCTGTAAAGTAGCTTAGGCAGGAAGAGGTGGTAATGGCTTAAGGTTCCACACTGAGTTGCACACATTCTCCAAATTTTCTCAGATGAAAGTCAGGACACATGTGGTCCAGTAACATCCAAGTGTGGTCAAGAGGATATGGCCAGGCAACAAGAGAACAAAAGCTATTAATGAGAACGAACATACAAACCTATTTTTAAAAGCAGAGCTTTCCTGGAATTGATGCACTGAGTTTAGGGGGGAATTTTTAAAAACCTCAATCAATAAATACCTTGGTGGTGGGGAAGGGAGCATGTAAGGAGCAATAAAACAAAATCTAAAATCCACAAAACAGGAATACCTTTATAGGCCAACCAAAATGCACAAAACACTATCATGCAAGCTTTCAAAGCTTCACTGAATTCTTCATCAGGCAAAAGATGTTAATAAATCATACTGGAGAAAGGAAAAGGAAAAAAGTAATGGTGTTGGAGTCACAGACTTTGTCACCTTTTGTTTTGTTGCATGGCCAACATAGCTACCCCTGAATATATTCTTTTCTGCATTTGAAAATACCAGATTTACCTGCAACAGAGGAATCCTAAACAAGACGAATGAAAGGACTGGGACATAACTCTTTCAGGTTTCTACCACCAACAAAGATAAAACTTTCTTTTGGACTCTAGCTTTACCTATACAGTACCTAAAAGTTTTTCCAGATGTAGCAGTATAGAGATTTCTTGAGAAATTCAGCGTTCTCTGCCTCAGAAAGGGGGCTGTGGCTTCATAAAGGACACACACACCCTGGATCCCAAGAGGGAGTTACCTTACTGCTGTTAAAGGAGTTTAAATTTTACTGTCCTTTGTCTCAACCCCACATGACCAAGAAGGAAGTGGCCTCCACCTGTGCTGAGATCCTTCCTAACCAACTGAACTACAGTAGAGACAACTTCCAATACAAAATGTAGGCTTGTGACTCCAATACATTAACCTTTTTCTTTTTTTTTTTCCTTTCTCCTGTGTGATTTATAAAACATCTTTTGCTTGATGAAGAAGCCAATGGAGCTTCAAAAGTCTGCCTTGATGTGTTTTGTACATTTTGACTGGTCAACAAAGTATTGCTCTTTTGTGAATTTTGGATATTGTTTCACTTTGCTGTATGGCCAGCCTGGCTACCCCTGATTCCATAATTAAGTAACCAGTGTAGAATATCGGTGGATGTCTCAGGTAGGCACCAGGTGATTTTGGATCTTTGAGACATGAAAATTAAACTCAAGAGAATGTCCAGCAGTCATTACAATGTGAATTCTTCTAAGATTGTGACTTATGAAATATTCAGCCATAGTCAGGAAATGTGCATGCATATACCCACCCACCTCCAGTGGGGTTCATCATTCCCTCAGCTATCCTGTGTTTGCTCTTAATACCAGCCCCAATCCTCCTACCTCAATTGCAGATATACAACCACAAATGTGGGAAAGTGCACAGAAATCTGGTTGAGAGGGAGGGAAAAGGTGGAAGTATGTAAGAGAATAGCACATTTGCCATCACAGATGCCACTTAGTTCAACATTGCTGTGCAAACAAGAATTGTGTAATGTCTATTGGATGTGGGGTATACAGCATTATATTACTGATACAGATTTGGAGAAAGAGTACTCAGCTAATTATCAAAAAAAAAAAAAAAGCAGAAGGGAGCAAGAACCCCCACATAGATCTCTCCCAGTCTCCATGAATCCTAGTTCACCAGTGTCAATGTAAACCCATATTCCTTCATGATTTGGTAGCTTCCTTGCACCCTTCATCTGCTCCCCCCTTAATATATTTCTGTTCATTCACTCAGCAAATGCAGTAACAGATGCTAGTACTCTGTCCATCTGGAGGCTGTGAACTGCCATATATCAGGCTTGTCTTACACTAGTATCTATGATGATCTGAATTAACTGCTGCAATTCACACTCTGCCTGCCTTGGCACTGTCTGGTCACACATGAAAAAGAGTTGGGGTGGGGACCAAATCAAGAGGCTCCTAAATGCATTGTAGCTGGGAGCAGCAAGACTTTATGCCCAGAGTTTATAGAGGTAGCTTCTGGGCAGATGATATGGCCCTTGTTGTTAAATTGCAAGTCCCTGCATCCCTAACTAGCTAAGCCAGTAGAGGAACTGCAATACAACAACATTTAGGGAGCTGCAGGATTCTCAGACCAAATTAAGGCAACTCTATGGCCATTTCCACACTACAGTGTTATAGTGCTATTATTCCAGTTTCAACATCCTGTGGAATTCTGGGGTTTGTAGTTTACTGAGGCCAAAGACCTCTCTGATTGAGAATTCTAAATGCCTCTCCCTAAACTGCAAACCCTAGGATTTCATAGGATGTTGAAAGTGGAATAATCACACTATAACTATATAATATAAAAAAGGCCTAAGAACAGATCTTGAATATGAAATGCAAGTTCTCTTTAGTTTGAAAACTGAGGCTGCAATCTGAAACACACGCACCTGGCTGGGAGCAAACTCCACTGAAATCAGTGGGACTTATTTCTGAGAAAACATGTATAAGATTGTGCTTTGATCTCAGAAATGTATTATCAGAGGTCTCCTTCCTGTGTGGAAATTTCTGAGGGTTGGAGATAATGCTCTATTCACTGAATAGCATTCTGGGAGGGCTGACTTGATTTTTTATTTGGATGCAGGCATGTGTGATCCCATTTCAAACCAGTCACACCACAAAGAGAAGAGGAAAATGTAAACTTTTGCCCGACTTGCTCACCAGTTGCTTGGAAGCTAAGGGCTAAAAAAAGGAATTATACTAAAGGCATGATGCAGGGAACCCATTTACAAAACAGGGACACAAAATGACTGCCATAAGTAGGATTGAACTTAATTTGGAGTTCTGCAAGGAAGGCCCAAATGGTGGTGATGGGTTGCTGTTATTGTTGTTGTTGTGTGCTTTCAACTTGGTTCCAATTTATGGCAGCTCTAAGGCAACCCTTTTTTGACCCTCTCACAGGGTTTTCTAGGGACTGAAAGTGTGTGACACACCCAATGTCACCCAGTGGGTTTCCATAGCCAAGCAGAGAATTGAACCCTGGTCTCCAGGATTGTAGTCCAATGCTCAAACCACTACATCACATTGGTTCTCAGAGATGGGTACAAAATTTCATTTCCTGGGCCATTTCCACACTAGGCTGTTATAGTGCTATGATTCCACTTGCAATATCCTATGGAATCCTGGGGTTTGCAGTTTTCGGAGGGTCCGGCCGGCCCCTCCCGAAACAGCAAACCCCAGGATTCCATAGGATGTTGCAAGTGGAATCATAGCGCCATAACAGTCTCGTGCGGAAGCGTCTCTGGTCATCTCGGTTTTCATGTTTGAAAAAAAACAATGTTGGAATCTTTAAGGCTGTATGTAACCTTTAAAGATGTATAAAGCATTTGCCTGAATGTTTCAGGGCATGGCCTAGTGAAATTTCAGAACTGGGCATGAAGAGAGAGACTTGAATAAGCCAAGAATGATCAGAGTGATTCAGTTTCTTGCAGATCTCTTCCTGTTTCTCCGCATGACTGCAGAACCAGCATATACAGGGCAAATAAAGTGGTGGTGGTGATGGGAATGTCCACCAAGTGGAAAAACATGGCATCTTTGGGTGGAGAACTGCATTTTTTTTAAAAAAAAATTATTTATCACACAAAGAGCCCTTATTCATCATAAGGTTCTGTTACCCTGTTTACTGGGGGTCCCGGGAGGGACACCTATATTCGCTCACAATTAAACAACTTTGGGGAAAATTAGCTCAGAGCACAAGTTAGCAATACGAGAGGCAGGGCAACGCAGCGGAATCTTTTACCCAATGTCTACGGGGTCAGACCACACCAAGAAACAAACCAAGTTATAAGAATAATTGAGATTTTATTAAATACAGACACACAGTATATGCAATACACAATCACACAAGTAACTAAGGAAAATAAAGGTCGGAGTGGTATAGAGGGATTTTGAGAGGGATTGTTGAATTGGGTGATACAAAACCTGTCCTGAAGCCTGGAAGAATAGAGAGCGATGCTGGGGTTCGATGTGGTTCAGCACGTGGAACTGAGGGAAAGCTCACCAAGCAAAGCGGCAGCAAGGCAGTCTGGAACTCGGGAGTGATCCGAGGATCCGAGTGATCCGAGGGGTTTTTATAGGGAGAAATGTAACTGCAGGATATTCCATACTTGGGGAAAACAATGAGTTTCAGGCGCGGGACAAAGCTTTTGGAAAAGTCAAAATTTAGCATGATTGGGACCCTTTTCGCACCTTACCTTCGTCGTGGCAGTGGGGAGCGGCGCTCACGCGAGCAGCCATTTGCGCGAGCTGCTCACAGTGGCCCTTCTGCCTCCCGCATCAGCTTGCCGGTTGCACGACCGTCGCACTAGCGCCCTGCCCCTTCCTTTCGCAGTGCAGTCTGAGAGCTGAAGGCTGCGCTGGGGGAAGGAAGCGTGACTGCCCCGGCTCGCCGATGCACCGCACGCAGGTAAATGCGCGAGGGCGCCATGAGCATTGCGCAGCCAAAAATAAGAAAATGTGCGCACGCCCCGCTTTAGCCTCCTGAGCGTCGCGTGAGTGGTAGTGTGTCGTACGGACCAATGCTCCCATTCACACGACGCTCAAGGGGCGCTGGCACAAAAAAAAATGTGTGCGAAAAGGGCCTGAGTTAAGTCCAAATTGACAAAGAGATAGCCAGTATGCAAACGTGGAGTGCTTGGCATTTGAGTATTCAGCTTGCCAAGTGGCCTGCTCGGGGCAGGGAGTCCTTTGTAAACAGCGTGCATACATAATGAGGGTGTTTACAGAGAGGTCTCCTAAAGCAAGGATCTGGCTATTTCTGGTCTGCCTGGGTGGAGAATGGAATGTCCAGCAATTAGTGGCCAAGCCTAGTTCTGTGCTTGTCTGGGGACCTCACAAACACGTGGAGAGGGGTGGTGGAAGAGAGCCAAATTATTGATATCAAAATGATATCTAGGGGTATCTCCAAGGAGGCCTAAACTGCAGTAACAGTTTCATAGGAAAAGATTCTAATTTAGATTTTCACTTTCTGAACACAGTTATGCTATGTTGTTTTTTCATAGGCTTCACAGTGGAAGGGGCTGGGTATGGTTATCTCATGGGGAGGGCAATAAAAATAATACTGAAATGAACTGGTAACTGTACTGGGAACAAGTTATCATATGTCCAGAAACATCACACCATGAGAGCTCTTACTGTCACTCTAGAAACTGTTTTCAGTGGTAGAGATGCAGTTAGAAAGTGTGAAGCAGCAAACAAAGAGAATCTGGATGAGACTATGAAGAGTGACTTTCTTTTACCTAAATTTACAAGGTCTGACAGAAGAAATGAGAAAAGCCCAAGAGGCACTATGGCTCAGGATAATGGGGGCAGAATTAGGTCCAGTCTCTGTTCATGGAGCAGAATAAAGCAGTTGAATCTTGAAAAGGTAGAACGGTTGGCACCATTCCTGCAGAACCGGTAATGGTGGTGGCTATATTTTTAAATGTTCATCTACATTTACAAACAAAAAATATACAAACATAGACGTCACAACATGTACTTCTAAAAGCATTTTTAAGAGATGAGGGGATTCAGGGCATTTCCATACTACACTGTTCTAGTGCTACTATTCTGCTTTCAACATCCTGTGGAATTCCAGGGTTTGTAGTTTACTGATGCTCAAGAGCTCTCTGGCTGAGAATTCTAAATGCTCCTTCCTAAACTGCAAACCCCAGGATTACATAGGATGTTGAAAGTGGAATAACAACACTAGAACAGTATAATGCAGAGATGCCCTAAAAAATGGCTTTCATCCCCACCTGAAGCTTGAGAAAGCAGCACATTCAGCCATATCAGGGAGCTACTGTTCGCCAGGAGTTGTTGTCATTGTGTGCCTTCAAGTCATTTCTAAATCTAAGGTATACCTAACACAGGGTTTTCTTGGGCTGAGAGTACATGATGACCCCAAGGTCATCCAGTGGGTTTCCAAGTGAGGAATCAAACCCTGATCTCTGGGGACAGAGATCAACACTCAAACCACTACACCATGCTGGCTGCCATACCTGGGGACACTGCTGAATATTTTAGGCCAGGTGTGGGAAACATTTTTGTATTGAAGGTTGCTTTTCCCTTATAGAATTTGTCACAGGCTGCATACCAGCTATGGGCAGGGTCAGAGCCAAAGGGGGCTGACCATCTCTTTTCTCTTTCTGTTGCTCCTATTATCTGTCTTTTTTTACTCAGCACACCGCAAGTGGAAGGACATATGAAATTATAATGTACCTTTGGGCCTTCATGCTGCCCAGCTCTGCTTTGGGTCTTCCCAGCCTTGACAGGATCTCTATCCAACTAGTGAATGACCCTGAAGGACAGCAAGGCAATCACAGTTTAAACTCCTTGGATAGTTTTCAGCAGAGTTTAGGTAGTAGTTGGCTGAGTGGGTGACATTCTGAGAGCTATAGTTCCAAAAAGTAACTTTTCCAGGCTCTCATTAGACCCATTGCAGCTTTTTGTTGTTCTTGTGTGCTTCTAAGTTGTTTGGTGAACCTAAGGTGAACCTGTCACAGGATTTTTCTGGGGCTGAGATTGTGTGATGTGCCCAAGGTCACTCAGTCGGTTTCCATGGCTAGGTGGAGAATCAGACCTGGTCTCCAGCATCATAATCCAGTGCTCAAGACGCTATAACCATACTGGTTCATTTTTTGCTTAAACTGTAAGAAAGGATTGTTTTCCTCTTCTAAATGATGTCAACCACTGAAAGACCTGGAGCACCTCTGTCAGCTCTGATTCCACTGAAGTGTAAGAGTTCAGAATCCATGGACTACAGCTTTTTGTGGCCTGTTTGCCCTCTGACTGACCCTATCCCACTAACAATGTCTGTTTTATGTGATGTCTGTCAAAACCCTACAATAAGCTCACAGAGAAACTTTTATGGAATGGATTCCTTATGATAGTGGCATTTGGGGAAAATAAATCCCTCTTAGCAACACATAACAGGTGCTTGAAGGCACCATTAGAATGCCCTGCATGTCATGTAGCAATCTGTCTATCAGTAGCCCCATTCATGTTCATTGGTTTCTTTGCTTCTCTTTTTTCCCTTTTCACCAGCTGTCTGTCCCTGGAATGAGTGGAAAGGACATTCCCATGACAGTGGTTCTGTGTAGTTTACAATGATGAAATATGTGTGCCTTTGTGTATTACTGATGTCATTGTTGTTGCTGCTGCTGCTGTTGCTACTACCACTGGTAATACTGTTTCTGAGGAAGGTTGTTTCCTACTTGTGACTCTTTCAGGAGCTCCAGCCCACACACCCTGCATGATGAAAATGTGACTTGAGCAAGTGTGGTCTGGGTTGTTTATGGTATAGGGGTCAAGCAGTTCCTTCTCCACAACTGTATACATTTGCCAACACCCTCTCTCTCACTCACTCTTGATTTGTTTGCAAGGCGAACGGACAAATCTATTTCCATTCTATATCACTTCACTTTGATCTGTTTTTACTATAATCCAGTTTGGTTCAATTTCTTCATTAATCTGCAGTTATTGCTGTTTTTAAAAAATACATATCTCAAAATACATATTTAAATATGGATTATATACATTTTAATCTGGTGAATAGAAGTTTCAGTCAAAACTTCAAGAAATGCCAATCACGCTCTCATTTCATGTAGAATTTCACAAAGATTTCAATCCTCAAGGAGTTCTTGGATTAAAATGCTTCTTTATCTCAAACACTTACTGCAATTTGCATTCCCACCATGACTACTCGGTCCTGCAACTTTGCCATCTTCTGATTTTAAAGAACCCATCCTCTGCTATTCTATCCTTTCTGGGCAACTGGCAATTGTTTCTCTTGCTAAGCTGTGCCACTATATGTAGTTCCCGGAGACTGATTTGATCAGATTTGATTCCCGCCTTGCCTCCACTGAGATAAAGACAGCATTCATGTCTCTCTTCCTCCTCACTTTATCTTCACAACAACTCCATAGGATCAGGTAGGTCAGTCCAAGAGAGAGTGATGGATCCGAGGTCACCCAGTCAAATTCATAGATCAATGGGAATTTGATCTGTATCAAGGCCCAGTCCAGTGCTCTAACCACTATCGCTTGTTAACACCATCAAGCTGGATGTCACATACCATAGTTCTATGAATGCCCAAAGAGGATCTTTCAGTGAAAGAGCATGTGCTTTGCTGGTAGTAGTTTCCAGGTAGTTTCTGTTTGTCCAGCTCCTGGGTCACCGTTTTCAGAGCTGGGAAAGTTTAATCCCCAAAGAGAAAAGCTAAGGCCATCCTCAGATATGGTGAGACCTAGACCTTGAAAATGCTGCTGTGCTATCCATAAGATCGTGATGGGAGCAGAGACCTGTGAATCATATGCTAACTTGGCACCAGAAGAAATGTAGGCCAATTTCATTCATTATTTAAGATATGTTGTACATTTGTTGTCATGTGCCTTCAAGTCATTTTTGACTTATGGCAACCCTAAGGTGAATTTATGACAAGGTTTTCTGGGGCTGAAAGTGTTTGACACACCCAAGGGCACCTGGCGGTTTTCCATGGCTAAGCAGGGAATTGAACCCTGGTCTCCAGGATCATAGTCCAATGTTCAAACCATTACACCATACTGGCTCTCATGTTGTGCATTACACTACTGCATTATTGTATTGTTCATAGTACATAGTATGTAGCTCTGAGGTGGTGCCATTGGGGGTTAAATTAAAACTAAGACCATGTGTTAAAAAAGTAAAAAACAATGATGTGACATGTGACTATGTGAAATCTCCTTGTGGAGATTTAGTACATCCATTGCTTGGCCTTAAAGAAGAAATGGTTTCATGAAATTGTTTTTTTCTTGGGCAACTGGTATCAGGTCAGGAGGCGAGAGCATTACTTTTTACTGTAGCAATCCATGTGTGGGTTCAGCACAAGCCTGAAAGGAGCAGAGTAGCAGGATAATCTTCAACAATGAGGTGCAGTGCATTGTGGCAATGTTGTCATTATTTGCATTGTACAGAGAGAGGCACAATATTTCCCACCAGGTGACACCTACTGTAGAGATTGAGGGATGAAAGCTAGTCTCACCACACCTTACAGTACCACATTGCTTAATTCATAGTCATTCACACTCATTCACTGTACACAGGCATCTTATACACATGTACACATGTTTATACATGTCCACATTCCCATAAACCTACACACAGGCCTGTAAACAAATATCTATTTGGTAGATATACACACATTTGCAATGCGTTACACAAGAATAGCTAGCATTTCCCTGGCTATGTAAGATGAGGAATTTATGCCCCAAGAAAAATCAAGAGATATGCCTATAATATTTACAGCTTGGGAAACTTGGGAAAGCATCTATTTAGAACTCACCTCTTGTAATTCATGAGTTCATTGAGTAATCTCTCCAATTAAACTCTTATTGCTTTCAATTATGTGTCAGTTCAAATGCAATGAGATACTGAACCTTTACATGAGCCTTCCGCAACCCAATGGCCCACAGATGTGCTGGATTATCAATTGCATCCTCTCCAGGCATGATGGTGGGAGGTGTGGACCAGCACATTTGGAAGATGTTAGGGTGGAGGAACCAATGGCTATGCTGGATAGGGCTGATAGAGGTTGTAATGCAACACATCTGGAAGACAATATGTTGGAGGAAGTCAATGACTGTGCTAGCCAAGGATGATGGGGGTTTTAGTCCAACACATCTACAAAGCTTGATAGGGACATAAACCAAATCAAAACACACATACAACATCTGCCGGTAACTGTATATAGGGTAGATTTGTGGTAGCAAATAATTCTAAAAAACCTTGTGTGTTTCATGCTTCATATAGGAGTTTCCCATAAAGATGGGGAATTCATCTGCCTGATAGAATTGTTTCATTCTCTTCATGTTTCTAAAGTGTTGAAAATCTTATTGAACTGGAGCTATATAGAAGGAAGAACATTGTTTACATCCTCTTAGTCTAAGGCCCTTTTTGCACGGCATTTGCTGCTCACGTGATCCCCGCACCCCTTTGTATCCACATACAAAGCTCTGTGCAAGTACACATTTAACCTAATGCTCATTCTCTACTTATCCATCACCATAGACTCACATCTATCCAAACACTAATTATACACATGCAATGTATAAACAGAGAGACTGACGCAGAATAGTGGCTCCTGGCTGCAATCATGCATATATATCTGCGAATAAGTAGGAATGTTGAATTTAATCTGATTCAACTCTCAGTAGACATGCGTGGAATTGTGATGTAGGGGACCATGCTACAAATCAGGGAGTCCCCAATTCCAGTCTTGCCTGTTACATGCCACCAGGGCCTAGTGGTTGTGGGGATGCTGTATCAGGTTTCAGCCCACTGTAGATACAAAGCCAAGGTTACATCCAGACTTTCTGGGTGAAGTTCTAGCTTCTGGGTGCTCAGGGGCCTTCAGAAGCAGGCCTTGTGTCCATGGTCACATTCCTAACTGCAGTTTCAGCCCTCTATGAATTCAGGCACATGCCAGAACAGGGCTACTATATCCATATAGATTAAAAAGTATGCATGTTATTTTAAGGGCATGGTGCTGAACAGCTGCAGCTTCCCATCATTCATGAGCTTGAAGGAAGCCTTTAACATGCCGTGTGAAACATAATGATCTGTTGTTGTTGTTATTTGAATATATGTATGCCCCTTATCAGCCATATAGCTTGGAGTGCGGGGGGGGGAAGGCAGGACAAGAGGGTGGAGACGCAGGCGCATGGCCACATCGTGCAAGGGTGTGGCTGTGTCATGAGGGGGCATGACCGCATCACACAGTAGCGTGGCCACATCGTGCAAGGCGCGCCCCAAAAATTGTGGCCCGGGGCAGGCCGCCAAGGGCAGACCGCCCTCATCGCTCTTTCCCACCCATCCGGACACCTCTGCCCCTTATGATTTCATGTTTGTCTCCTTTGGCTGAGGCATGTGTTGAAGGGTCAACTAGTATGGGACTCCAGATATGAGAGGCATATGTTGAAATTAATCAATTAAATAATTAATTAATAAAATAGACTAAAATAGAGTACAATTTTATCAAAGTAGTGCACTCTTGCATATCATTGACTCCAATGAGAAAAGTTAAATATATATATTCAGCTTTTGTCAATTGAAATCCATGAGACATGCAAGGAAAACGTCTCCATGTTTACTGTAAAGTGATATTCATGGTATTCCATGCGGCTTCCTCCCAGCTATCCATGCATAGCATAACAGCCTTAAACATTTGAACTAGATTTCATTGATTTCCCCCTTCCACCAATATTATAGCAAAAGTCCTACAGACATTTTTTTAACCCATGTACTCTCGCTGAGACCACAGTATTGAGAAATGTTTTAAAAAGATTGGTTACTGATGTTGAGACTTGTTTCCCTTTCTGTACAATTTGTGCCTTAAATTCTTTGTGTTTCGGCTACAATTTGACGTACAGATATTTTGGGCTAAGCCCTATCCAGTACAGTGGAACATATTGTTGTTGTATGCCTTTGAGTTGATTCTGGCTCTTAGCAATTCTTTCCCAGGGCTTTCTTCGCAAGATTTACAACTGGCCCTCCATATCCATGGATTCTGTATCCACAGATTCAACCAACCAACAACTTGAAAATATTCCTTTCCTCCCATCACAAAAAAATTAAAAATAAATAAATAAATAAATAAATAAATAAATAAATAATCCAAAAAGCAAACTTTGATTTTACCACTTTATATAGGGGATTCCATTTGACAACACCATTATACATAATGGGATTTGAGCCTCCACAAATTTGGTGGGGGAGATCCTGGAACCAAACCATAGCAGATTCTGAAGGCCCACTGTATTCCAAGGAGGTTTGTGGTTCCCTTCCTTTCAGAAGGAGAGAACAGGATTTGCCCAAGGTCACCCAATGGGTTTCCATGGTCCAGCAGGGATTTGAACCCTGTGACTGTGAGTCACAGGCCCTTTCCGCAGCTTACCTGTTTTCGGCGCTGGGGTGCAGAGATTGCACAAGCAGCCTCCAGTGAGAGGCTCTTGCATCCCAGTCCCTTCAGCTCTGCAGCTACTGCCTGCTCGCGTGAGACCCCCTCCTCTTCCTTCCGCAGTGCAGCCTGGGAGTTTCCCAGGCTGTGCTGGGGCAGGAAGCACGAGCGCCGTGGCTCCAGAGCTCCGCATGCATGGCAAGTGTGTGGGGGGCTCCAGAGTGATGCACAATCACGCACCATTTCCAGCTCACAGCTGAAAATGAAAAGTGCACGATTGGCACCTGCAAGACCCTGGAGCATTGCACAATTGCAAGTGCGTTGTCTGGATTGCTCCTCACAGTCATGCGACGCTCGAGGGGCCCTTTTGCATGGCAAGTGCTGTGCAAAAAGGGCTACAGTCTCACGCTCAGGCCCTTTCCCCAACTTATCTGCTGCCAAATACATTCTGTGGGGATCTAGGAGGGGAGTGTGACAGAAACGCCCTTCTTTGTACCGGCTGCATGCTGGAAGGGGGGAAGTGAGATGGCCCTGCCCCACACATCCACAGTGTGGCCTGGCACTTTCCCAGGCTGCGCTGAGGGAGAAAGTGCAGCCATTGTGCTTCCTAGCCCTCTGAACAGCAGATAGGTGTGGGAGGGAGGCAGGAGGACTGTGCAATCACAGTTCATTGACAGGCAGCAACAGGATCGCAACGGGATCATGACAATGTCATGCAGAACTGTCATTGTGGTCCCATTGCGATCCTGTCACCATTGCAGGTTAGAAGCAGGTGCAGAAAGGGCCTCAGACAACTACACCATGTGGACTCTAATACACTGGAAATTATTTCTGAGTGAACACTGATAGGATGGTACAGTTATTTTACTTAGGGCCTTTCCGCACTACACTGTTATAGTGCTATTATTTCACTCTCAATCTCCTGTGGAATTCTGGGCTTTATAGTTTACTAAGGCCAGAGACCTCTCTGGCTGAGAATTCTAAAGGCCCCTCCCTAAACTGTATGTCCCAGGATTCCATAGGATGTTGAAAGTAGAATAATAGCACTATAACAGTGTAGTGTGGAAAGGCCCTTAGTCTACTTTGTTTCATTGTCAGATTAGACCAGTGAAAGTTTGGTTACTTTGTTGGTCTTCTTGGGTCAGCACATAAATTGGCTGAACAGTCTGAACTTTCTCCAGAAGTGTGTGAGGGGGAGAGAGAGTAAGTTAGGAACATTTTGATTGTGATGAATCATACTAGAAGTTAGAGCACACAGAGACTGCCAGTAATATAGTTCTATGATGATGTGTCTCTGAACCACAAAATGGTTAAGAACACTGTTTTCCATTTAACTGTAAGCTTAACTATTTAAAGCCAAACTAGACATAAGGCGAAAGATTGGCCCTTGGATCTCCTGGCATCCTTTTCTTTTGCTGGAAGCAGCCCTACGTTCCCACTTTGAATTTGGGCCATAATGCTTGGAGAGAGATCTCTTCCTCAAGACATCACTATAGTTCTGATCAATTCCTTACTGCAACTCCTCCCCACCCCCTGTACAAACACACATACACTTCTCCTGGCAATGCAATTGAGACTGATTGGCAAAATGTCTCCAACAATCTGGCTGATGGCTTCTCTGGAATAAATTTTCATGTTCAACTTGAAAGACGCTGCTTCTACAGAGTGTTGTGTTTCTACTCAAGCCCATCTGCTTTCCCTCATTTTCTCCCAGCATATCACAGGTTTTGCCCTGTGCTTTCCCAACATTTCCTCCACAAATTAAAGCCCAAATGCATTTCAAGCAAGCAAGGGTTACAGAATTTTGGATTTTAGTAAGAATGCTGCAAACATGAAACAGAATAACTTCAAGATACTCTGTGACAGCAATTCCCAAATGCTGGTTTGAAGACTTAACAGCAGATGTTTCAAGGTGGCTGATTCTGACAATGGTTTTTGATTTTGTAGTTCAAGCTACTGTAGTCCAGTGACATATGCAGCAGACTACTCCAGGCAACTACAACACATCACAGCAAATACAGACATCAAATTTCCTAACCATTTTCATTTTGTCGTGCCTCCTCCAATGGAAGCCACCTTTACTTTGTCAACAATTTATCTCAGATCTTCAAGAAAAAATAATCCTTCCAGATGGAAGAACCAGCAAACCAATTGTCTTTACTCAGACTGAGACTCTTTCAAATGATCACACATGAATGAGTAGCCCAAAGCTAAATATTTCATATACCTGTATCTGTCTTTGGCTGGAATCCTGTGGGTGACATACTCTGGCTTTATGCCAAACTATGTACTTCTTCAGTCATTGCAGAAGGAGGCATGCAGTACCTTCTTGCACAATGACACCCTCCCTGCAACTGCAGCTGGATGGCACTGGGAAACACCCTCAGGGTCAAATAGTGGTCATTGTTTGGGAGATTTCCACTCAATTTCCAGCTGTAGCCGTGCAGCCAAGAAAAAAATACTGTAACAGCCATGGGATTCCAAGACTCCAGTGTACTCTCAGCCAGAATCTGTACCTATCAAAAAACTACACCAAATTTCATCTGGTCAGTTCTCATGGTTTCTTTTCCCAATGAAACCAAAGGAACTGTGTTTTCACAATGATAACAGGAATTTCACTCTATACGTCTGTCCTGCTGATAGTTACTCGAGAGAAAGAGGCCATTTTTTAAAAACTGATCCATGTTTCTAATGTACATATGTGTCTCAGTCCAAAAATCCTTGGGTGCTCAGGTGGGTACAAGTAACTCTTGCAGACAGATTTCTCTATTTACTGCAGGAAAGGAACACCATTTGCACATATCATACAACGTTAGCTCAGGTTTGACTTCTGCTGCTGTAGCAAAGAAATGTGCAACTCAGTGTACGCATCAGAGTTCTTGGTCACATATGAATCTCCTGGGTGAAGGTGACTTCCTGTTTCACATATGTCTAGAGTTCCTTGCTGTTATGGAATTGCTAATAGTATTCTCTAGTTGTTTACTACAGCTTGGTGGAGACCTGAAGCACCTGTAATCTGCATCTCTAGCCCACATTTTTCCTATAGCAATTTGGATTATCTGGATTGACAACATGCAGGAGAATGCCCTACCTTTTTTTCCCTACAAGAGCCACTCAGGTCTGTTCAGAATGTATGTAAATGAAGGGAAATGCTATGAGGTGCAGTCTGAATTTTATCTGTTCGTTTATTTGTTACATTCTCTAATGAACGATAACCAACATTTTCTAAATAGTTTATAAAGTAACATTTGAAACCATGTAGTCTAGAACCATGAAGAACAATGAAAACTTTGATAACAGAGTCCATTGCTCACTACTTCTTGTTCAATCTTATGCAATAGTTCAAAAATGCAAAGACTGAAAAGTGTAGTTGCATATTTTTCTTGCTCAGTCATTTCTTGCAAAACAGCATGCCTGAGAGGAAGGCCAGGCTGAGAGAGAGAATGACTGGCCCAAGCTTAATCAGTGGGGTTCATGCAGAAAGAGACATTGTGATGGGTATCAGAATACATAATTCTTGACAGATAGTTGTATGAATCTCTCCCACCTCCCTCTCTCTGTCTGATTATATCTGGTGCAATTGCACAATGTCTGTGACAGTAGTCAAAGTGTGTATTTGTATGTATGTATGTATGTATGTATGTATGTATGTATGTATGTATAAGTTAACAATGAGGACTAGAAAGTTTACAAGCCTCAATGGTCTCTGCATAGAGACAGATTATAGGGATGGATTTTGATGTAAGTGTGCGCTACTGGCTTGGTGGAAATCAATTTCTACACCCCTCTGTTTCCCATGGCAGCCCTCCATCCCAGAAGATGCCAAACAGAACCTCAGGAAATACTGCAAAAGGGAGTGAGCTGTTGTGTAGGTGGGCAGATGAGGGGATTCTCCCCATACTGGACAAAGGGCTTTTTGTAAGCAAAGAATATCCATTAGCTGAGGCAGATGATGGATTCAGCTCTTAGTATTTTAGGTAGCTGAAAGAAATTTGAAAGGTGATCATTACTTAGAATGTATAAATTCATCACCTTTCATCTCCAGTAAACAGCCTTAGTAAGATTCAGTTTCGAAAACCCACAAATCCTGTTTGACCAGATAGAGCCAACAGTAGAATGAAAGGCCTACATGCCTGCATAATGGGAACAAATCATTTCCCAAAGTTCTTTCAGCTGCCTGGGAAACCTGGCTCCAGTTTCCTAGAACATCGCAGAATATCAGACTATGGAATGAATGTATCCACCATAGATACAGAGCATTAAAAGGAATAGATAACACACCATGTGCAATCTCACACACTCCAACATCTCCCATGCAAAAAAACCTGGACATGTGAAACAAGCAACATCAACATATAATTAAAATTTTATTAATAATCAAAAATACCAACAATGAAGAATTCACAAGCAAGGAGAGATAACAGCAGTTTGCTTTTGCCTGAGCCTACTGGGCAGGGAAAAATTCTACTTCCTCGCCTCTTCTCCTCTTGATGATTTAATGGAATGCAAACTATTTTTGCACTTTGAACTCAGTTTGCGGCAACTGAAGTAAGGTGAGGAAAAAGGAGGACAGAGAACCTGATATATTTTCAAAGCAGCTGAAAACGTGGAATGACAGAGGATTAATTTCCACAGTTGAAAAGTACACAGTTTGAACAATATGAACTGAAAAGGAATTGCAACAGAAGAAAACCATTGTCACAGAGAGTCACCACCATTTGTCGTATTTGGGAAGTTTTTATGTTGTCAGGTCCTATGTCAGCTTCAGCCTAAAATTACAAGACAAATTGTGATTATGGAAAAACAATAGTATCGTTCAAATGAAACTCAATGTACTGCTATTGCAAGAATACAAACAGTACACAGAAATATCTCTGGAAGACAAGGAAGTATACTTCCAGATGGAGAGATCCTAGTGCTATCAGAAAAAAGACACTGTGCAGATATCCTGTCTTTTCCTCCTTAATAGACATTTTTCCAGTAAGAAAAGAGACAAAAAAAGCAGTGGGAAAATATGAGATATTTGTAAGTGGATGTCAACATCATATGGGAACTTCCCACCACCAATGCTTCCTGTCAAATTCCATGAACGAAGAAAGGTGACTGCATAATAAAATCTTCATTTGGAAGCACCCTGAACCTCTTACGGCATTTTGGCTGTTCCCACTGATCATAAGTCACAGGAGGCTGTGAATCAGCTGTCCAGGCATCTGACTCTGAGACACACTCTCCTCTACACATGGTCTGCTGGTAAGAGATGGAGGCTTGTAGAAGAATTTTAAGCCAAACCTGGGTGCTGTGGGAGAGTATGCATTGTAGGGTGCCTGGCCATTCCCATCCCTGAAATACATCAAACCCGCAGCTTGGGAAAATTACATTTTGGACAACTTCCAGAATCACCCAGCCAGCATGTAGTGCAAAAAAAAAAAAAAAAAAGGGTTTTCCCAAATTCTGTGGTGGATTGAAATGAGAGTAGGATCATGTCTGCTCTCCCTGCCCAACCCACCTCTATGCTTTGACAGGCCAGTCTCATCTGAGAGCATGTAAGAGGAGAAAGATTATAGGCAGAGCTTGAAAAGGTTACTTTGGGAGACTACAACTCCCAGAATACCCCAGCTAGTCTGATCATGGACTACCTCCCCAATGCTAGGCTGCAGGCAAGCCATTTCTACTTCTCTTCTGAGCAGAAAAGAGAGATGAAACTGGGTGGTTTGGCAGCAGGGCAAGTGGTGAAGCAAGAGACAAGGATTTCTGAAGGCTCAGTTTTTCAGCCTTGTGGAAGTGTGAGGAAGGTGACTACCTAGCAGTCCTTTCCCACAAAACATGTTTTTGAGAAAATTCCCATCACCGTACTGGGGTGTGAGCCAAGGGAATGCTGCCAGGCATGTTTGTGCAGAGAGTGAAATTGCCCATTGCATCACAGAGGGGAGGAGAAGATCGGGGAAGGCCTGCTGTGTGTTTACTGGTCAGGGATTTTGAACATGCTGAACCATAGCCAGGCTTCTCTGGAAAGACACATTGCGTTCAGACTCTGCCCTTGTGCATGATTCACTCATTACCATAACACTAATATTTATTAGCCAGGCTCATTATCCAACTGAGGGAAACACAGCATCATTTTTTTGGGGGGGGGACAAACATTTCAAGCAAAGTCTCCTTTGCCAGCCATCCCTGCTGGGAAGGAACAGTCCCCGCTTTGCGGCAAGAAATGAGTCTAATTTCCACTCCAACCTGCCAACAAACCTTTTTCTGGTCATTCCATGGATTTGGCCTGAGTTTAAAATTGGAGTCTCTGTTTATTTCCATGCTTACTGCGTGTCCCTATTTGCTCCGGTAAAGCTGGCAGCATGAGCCTCACAGAGTGAGACAGAAAGCCATGCAGGCGGGGAGGGCGGCCTGGTCCTCAGCTAAGGCTTGGCCACAGAATCAACTGGAAGTCGCTGAGAGACCCTGCAGGGCTGTCCAGAGGGTTTGTGAGGGCTAAGACTGAAGGGAGGCTGGGAACCCTGCCACAGCTCCTGCAAAGACCCATGTTCGTGGGGAACTGGAGTGAGCAATATGGCAGTGTTGGGGAGGCATTTCTTTGGTATACCAAGAACCTTTGGGGCACAGGATGAACTGTTCTAATTGTACCCAACCATCACCCCACACAGCTCTGGAACCCAGTTGTGGTGATGGCATGAGTACAAGACCCTAATCTGATCCTGACTTTGGCCATTTCCACACTACACTGTTATAATGCTATTATTCCATTTTCAACAACCTATGGAATCCTGGGTGTTGCGGTTGAGGGAAAGGCATTTAGAATTCTCAGCCAGAGAGCTTTTTGGTCTCAGAGAACTGCAAACCCCAGAATTCCACACAATATTGAAAGTGGAATAATAGCACTAAAACAGTGTAGCGTGGAAATGGCCAGAGTCACATGGAACCAATTGCCGATAGAGGTGGTGATGTCTCCTTCTCTGGATGTCTTTAAAAAGAGGCTGGACAACTACCTGCTGGGAATGCCATAGCCAGAGATCCCACATTGAACAGGGGGTTGGACCTAATGGCCTGTAGGACCCCCTCCAACTCTATGATTCTAAGACAGAGCCATGCAGCACAAGACAGAATTAGCTGAAGACTTGCCTACCATCTTTTTTTAAAAACTGTTTCTGACTATAATATGTGTGCGCAGTCTCCTTTTTTGGAGTGATGAGAGTTTCCAGGGCCACCATGACTGCATTTAGAAGAAAGAGTGCTGGAGATGGACAGGATCCTTTCAACATTCAGTTTACTTAGAAATATACAGGCAGAGTGTACAGGCAGGTAAAGAGGATTTCCTGCATAGAAGAACAGCTTTGCCACTACCTATACTTGAAGCACAAATGTGGCTCTGCACCTTCAAAGTATGGTTGCTAGATCTCAGGGTACTGGCTGAAGTCTCAGGAAATTGCTGTACTTCTCTAGGTTTCTAAGTGGGAACACAAATCTCAGGGTGATCAGTACTGGAGGAGGACATTTGCTGTTTGTTTGAGAGGTGTCTTGAAAGCCTGGACATCCATCTCTACACCTGTGCCACACCCCTCAAATTCAGTGCTAATTTGCTCGCATGTGTGTTTTGCTTATGCAACAGTGGTGCACAAAAAAAAAAAAAGGAAAAGCCACCTGGGCACTGCAGAAATGACATCTGCACTTCTGTGTTTGTGGGGTGCATCAGAAACAGGCAACTGGAGATTCCCTTCAGGATCCTGCTTCAACTGCTTGTCTCAATGTGCAGGAGAGTGCTCCAAACATCATTTCCCACTACTCTGATCTGCAGAAACTCTTCAGCTGGGGCAATACCAAGCTGAAACGGTAGGGTTTTAAGGTCATGTTCCATCATTAACCATCATAAAGGTGAATCCTCAGTAGTTACAAGGTCATAAATTAGGATGGGACAAATCCAGAATTTTCCAAATCCCAATCTGGATCCAAATCCCTGGAAGGTTCTGGGAAGCCACGAATCTCAAGAATCTCAAATCTTTCAAATCTTTTTTTAAAAAAGAGTTTAAAAAGCAAGGGAAAGAAGGATAATCTTGGGCAAGACACACACTCTCAGCCTTAGCAAAAGCCTGGGCAAAGGCAAACCTCCCTCTGAAGAAATCTGCCAGGACAATTGCCTCAGAATCTCTCCAGATTGAAAATGACATGAAGACCCTTTCTACATAGGCAGGAAAATGTGGATTAATCCCACATTGTCCTTCCTGTGTAAACAAGGCCACATACTGCAATACAGAGATGATCCAGGTCAAAACTGGATTTTCTTTGCATAGCTCCTTATGGCATCCTGGGTTTTCTAGTTTGATGATGCACCAGCACACTTTGGCAGAGAAGGCTGTGACACCTTGTAAAACTACAAACCGCAGAATTGTGTCTGAAAGAGGTTTGCAAGGGAGCTATGCAAAGGAATGTTTCAGCTGTCCTTGAAATCTCAAGCCTGTGCCAAATACTGAACTGAAATATGAAATGTTCAATTTAAATATCTTAGAATACAACCCCAGCTGTAATTTCTGAAATTGTTAGCAAAGGCCATTATTACTCCAAGGGAAAAACTCACCTACTTACTATCTTCCTTTGTATGTCTGACCTCCCAGGTTTTCAAGAGTCCTGGTCTCCCAGGTTTTCAGGCATCCTGGTCTCTGACAATCTATTTGGTTGGCGGATTCGAAAGATTCGGTTTGCCTATTTCTGCAGAGGGATTCGGATTCGAGAATCTCAAATCCTTACCCAGGATTGGAGGATTCGGTTGGCCCATCCCTATCATAAATCCAACTTATGATCTGTAATCACTGAACATGTTGCCAGCTGGTGTTTTTTATTTGAATGAAATACTCTGTGTAATTGTGTCATGCTTAGTGACATCCCCCTGGGCTACCTTTTGGGACATCACCCTTGTAGCATCTCCAGGCCCTGCCCTCTGTGACAAAACAAGAGGTTGAACCTAAGTCTCAAGCTTTGACTTTGAAATCTCGGGGTCTGAGATAGTCCTGATATGGCAAACTTACTTATTCTTGAACTAAGGACCTGGTGAGCGAATAATACCAAAAAGAACCTGATCCATTATCCAGAATAGCCGTCTCTGGAATTCAAAGCACACACAAACACAGAAAGACATTTCATATCCACTCACAGACCCACAGGGGTAGCACATGCCTGAAGACTGCACGCAGTAAGCTACCTTCCCAGCTTCTTGGGGAAAACCTTGCAGGTGTCGGAGCTTTGTACAGAAAAGAAACCCCTTGCATCAAGCTGAAAGAAATTCAATTTGCCATTGCCATGGTAACACAACTTTATTTGTACCACTTGCAAAGTGATTGCCAACTCAGCTCTGTTTGCAGTACAAAATGTTATAAGTACGGGGTCTGGAAACTAGAGGTGGAGTTGTGCTATAAAGAACATGATCTAGCAGAACTTCTATCTAATAGAGGCTGGGAATTCATTGGAATCTCAGTCTTTCCATTCTGTGAGTGGTTGCACTGTATTAATATTGAACCAAATTCAATGGGGAAAAAAACCCAGCCAGAATGCTGTATGTCCTTTCACACAACGTAAATTTGTATGCACTTAACTAAGGGCCTTTCCGCGCTACCCTGTTATAGTGCTATTATTCCACTTTCAACATCCTATGGAATCCTGGGATTTGCAGTAGGGAGGGGCATTTAGAATCCTCAGCCAGAAAGCTCTTTGGCCTCAGTAAACTACAAACCCCAGAATTCCACAGGAAGTTGAGAGTGCAATAATAGCATTATAACAGGGTAGTGCAGAAGGCCCTATGTAGCATAGGTGCTAAGAAACCTGGTACTGAATTGCAAAGATGCATAACGATACACAAAAGGAGTGCCCAATGGGCCCCAGAACCCCCTCATCAGTGTCCCATTGCACATCAGTCCCTTTGATGACCCTGTTGCACAATTATGAAGAGATAGCCCTCTACTGTATATAGACATTGTGCATCTTCACAGTTCTATTTCTTGCACACATAAATCCACTAATGAGCAGATCGCGCCCCAACAGGATCCCAGCTGACTTTTAAAAAAGAATGTTTCCTTCTTGTTTCAACACATGTCTTGGATATTCTGTTTTGAACTACAGTGAGAAGAACAAGCTAGAACAGCATGGAAATTAGGTTCATGCAATCAAATAAGCATTATTGATTGTAATCCTTGCACTTAGTTTTTCTATTTGCAGAATTAGTGGTAGGGTGTTTTCAGGGGGACCAAAACTGTCCTGTGGCATTAGCTTGTACACTGAGTGTGACTCTCCTTTCTGTCAGCCTTAACAATGTGCTACCTTATGTTTGGGGTTAAGGGAGCTGCTAGTTTACACCTGGATGGTCACACTGACCTGAGTCTCCACGGTTCCATATTCAATCCCCAAATCCATCCTGGAGTACTGAAATCGCTTACTTCTAATTCTGCTGCTGTGATTTATCTTCTTCAATGGACCTGATAATCTAAAACAGAGGTAGGGAAAGTGGGGCCACGTATGGCCTCTAGGACCCATAAATGTTTTGCCCCAAAGTGTTCCCAAACATAAGCAGGAAATTTTGCTACTTTTTGTCCTCCGCCAGGCCGTTTTTGGCCTGAGCCAACTTTCAGGTCTCTGACTATTGGGAAAAGACCTCTCCTGGGCCAAAATGGTGGTGAAATTGACCCTACCATGAAAATATGGTGAAACTACCTCAACACCCCATCGGGTATTAATTCTTTTTGCAGGAAGTGCATCCTTCCAAGCTCCCTAGGAAGGTCTAATGTGCCCCCCTAATCCCTGGCAATTGCTTCCCAATCTAGAAGCATCCTCTGTCTGAAGCACAGCCCTGAGCACAGACCCTTGTTACTCCACTGGAAAAACCCTATCCTGGGGTCTACAATTTTGATATTAAATATGATTCCGTGTGCCTGAGAGGTCGCCCAGATGGGCACGTAGGCAGCCACGGTTGAACGATCGAAAACCAGGTCAGGCCAGTAAAATCCCCAGTCACATAGCCCCACACATACTCACCTCACATAGTATTGTGAGTTGAGAGTATCAAGCTGTGCAAACCCACAATAAACAAAGGGTCCTCAGCCCCTGAGAAGCTGACTTGAGAGGATTAGCGTGTTTGCCCAAGTTGAGCAAATATCCCATCAGGCGAGGACCATTTACATGAAGTCACACCACAACCAAATGCAGCCAAAGATCCTGAGACTTTGGCAACACCTCGTAATCTCATCACGCAAAGTAAGTGGAGCTTCTTTCTCATTGCAACACCCATTGTTCTCCCTGGGAAAGGATTAGCCTTCCAGGTACTTTTTCCCCTACAAATACTCCCAGTTTTTTAGTGTTTCTTTGGATCACTCCCAGTTACCCCAGCAGACCATTTCTCCATCTGTTGAGTAATCCCCTCAGCCCTCTCCATGCTGAGCACCACTTCTCCGCTGTTTTCCCTGGACCAAGGACTTCAAGAAAAGGTGCAGTATTACCCCAGCTACAACCCCTTCAATATTCCCCTATCCAGTTTCCCCTCTTTTGCTTCTTAATAGGTCTCGAGTGAGTGTGTGAGTGATTGAGTTGGTGTGTGAGACTTTCATTCAATAAAATCATTGATTGGACATTTTTGTTTGCTTTTTGGATTGGCCTGACCTCATAAAAACTGGGTAAAAAGACCCCACTAGGTTACCCTGACTCTTGCATTCCTATTGCTCATGCTCTGGCTAGTTTCCATTCCCCATCACATGGAGCACATTGAGGTGTCCCCCAAGGGACCCCAGAAATCAGGGAAACCCTCCTGAGTGCAAAATGATCAAGGCCCTCTCCATTGATGGAGTTGAGAACAGGCACCTCCCTAAATATGGCCCTGTTCTACCTCAACTCAAAGCCTTCTCAATGGCACTGGATGATACTATGACATTCTTCACCTCAGTTCATGAGCACAGGTTGATCATTAAGTTATGGTCAGAGGGGGCAGAGTGCAGCTGGGGTCTGCATCAGTCCCCAAGGCTATTTTTGTTGCCCTTGAAGCTTTCAGACTCTTCTGACTATCCTTCCTCTGTTCCCCAAGGGGAGCCTCCACATAGTCCCTTCCTTGTTTGCATGGGTCTGGCCATGGAAAAGTCACAGAATCCCCCTGGCCAGAATGGCCGAATGATTCTAGGAGTTGAGGTCCAAAAAAGCAAGTTTGAGCTTTCAAGATCTATCCTGGGGTATGAATCATGCAGCCTTTCTGAAACTATCAGAGTGTAGCTCCCGGCATTCTTCACCATTGTCTTTGCTGGCTAAAGTTCATAGGAATTCCAGTCTGACAACATCTGGAGAAGTGCATGACTCCTTTCCCTGCTCTCCACCAAGTTTATGACTTTGCTGCCTCAGATCTGAGCAGCAACCACATGATGATGAAAGGTGGAGCAAAGAGGCCAGCTGCCAAAAGCTTCAGCCAAGGGGAAAGTTGGCGTCCCTGTATCATTGAGATTCCAGGATGGTAAGCAAGCTAAAGAATCTAGCAAATGATCATCACAAAACTATGCTCTGGTGGAGGCGTGTGCACATGGACACACAACACCAATCCTCTTCTGCTGAAGTTTCTTGCTGTTTTAGAGCCAGGAAAAATGAAAGTTTGCAGAGCTGTGATGGCATTTCCCCCATTTTATTCTTTTCTACAATTAAAGCATCAGTTCAAGAAGTAGGAAGAGTGGGCAGCCTGCCTGTGCTGAATGCCATCATGGAGTTATTTCAGGTGATGTTTTCAAGCCTGTATCCCAGCAAGGCACTGAAATCAAGGCTGTTTCACAGGAGTTCACAGCCTTGTGTGTATACACCCCTGAGGCTGAAGAGGAGTGGGAACCAGAGCACAATGGGCATGGGGGGGCAGTAATGGCAGCACTCTGGGCTATTTATAACCAGTTCTGTTTGATGGTTTGTGCTGTGGCGGCAGCTGCGGCAGCTATTTTTAGCCCATTGCAGGGGGAATCACTGTAATGTTTGCAGAATGTGACCGTGAACAGGATGGAATGATACAAATGGGGGTGTTTGGATGCAATCCAGGAGGATGAAGCCCCCTTGTCATCTTAGCTCTCAAAGATAATTGCAAAAGCAAAAGAGTTGTCAGCTAAGCACACTGGAAGCTTGGAGAATAATTCTGTCCCAGCATCAGATCTCAAGTTACATTTAGGCAGTGCTTGGAGACTAACATTTTCAGCAATAAGTCTCAGAAGCACCCAGCTAGCATGGCCATGATTACTTTTCCAAATTCTGAATAAAGGACATAAGGATAGAGAGCGTTATTGAGCCAGTATAGTTTGAGTGTTGGACTAGGACTCTGGAAAACCCCCACTCAGCCATGGAAACCCACTGGGAGACCTTAGTCAATTCACACCCTCTTCCACCTTGAGGAGAAGGCAATCGCAACCCCCCTCTGAGCTAACCTTGCCAAGAAAACACTATGATAGGTTTGCTCTAGGGTAACCATAAGTCAGAATGACTTTAAGACACAAAACAACAACTAATGGGGAACCTTTGATTCTCCAGATGTTCTCAAGTTGCTGTTGTCGTCGTTGTGTGCCTTCAAGCCATTTCTGACTTATAGTGATCCTAAGGCAAATCTATCATGGGGTTTTTTGGGGCTGAGATTGTGTGATTCACTCAGAGATCATCCATTGGGTTTCCATGGCCAAGCAGGGAATTGAACCCTGGTCTCCAAGGTTGCTGTCCAATGTTCAAATGACTACACCATGATGGTTCGTAAGTACAAATCCCACAAGTACTTTCCAATGGCAGTGTCTGGGGTGGGGGGCTGATGGAAAATGTTGGCCAAAACATTGACAGGACAGAACATATGGGGGAAACAGCAATTTATCTCACCAAATCTAGAGTTGCTAAGTCATAATCTAGAGACCACATCTGTCTTCTGATTACCTCTGTCTCCTGAACAAATACACTTCTACCAAGAGTAACAGAAACACACCTTCTCCCATACCATCCTTCCTAGTTTCAGTTGGTTTACCAGTCCCCACCCATTGTCTGTTGGAACAAATGGGACTTTCAAGTGGAAGGAGAGCGGGGACAGATGTGTTAGCACAGAGGTGAGTGAAATTTCCCTCCAGACATTGCAAGACTGCCAATCTCAGCACCCTAGACACCATTGTCAGTAATAAAGTTTGCTAGAGTTGCAAAATGTCACCCATGTTTGTGTTAAGGCAGTGGTTCTCAACCTTCCTAATGCCGCGACCCCTTAATACAATTCCTCATGTTGTGGTGACCCCCAACCATAAAATCATTTTCGTTATTATTTATTTATTTAGTTAGTTAGTTATTTCCAACATCAAATAGATTGGAAACACTGCCCTAAATCACTGCTCTGGATAGACTTCTAATGCCTAAAAACTGGTAACCCTCCCCCCTTTTTTTAAGCACAGAAAGCGTCCGTCAATGCCAGAATTAAGACAGTAGTTCTAATTCTGAATGTTGGGTTTCCATAGTTCAAAAAGTCAGTCACTCCCAAAGGCAATGCCGAAACAGCTCACATTTTACACGAGGCGCAGGGAGGAAAGGACAGGGAGAGAGGAAAGATGGCAGCGGCATAAGCAGACATGTTTTGTTTCACTCCCTCCCTTCCTCCCTCCCTTAAAGGGAGTGCGGATGCTGAACATACAAAAAGCGAGGAATGCAAGACAGTCAGGGCGAAGAACACAACATGTGCGTGTGGCAAGCGCCAAGGGTCCACGCACAACAAAAGCGAGAGGAGAAAGTCATCCTGGCTATTTCCACACTAGACTGTTATAGCGCTATTATTCCACTTTCACCATCCTATGGAATCCTGGGGTTTGCAGTTTGAACCCCAGCGCAGGGGTCTCAGAAGCACTGCTCCCATTGGCTGTGATGCCACCTTCTTTTAAAAGGAGGGGGCAGGATTGAGGAGCGGTGACCCCTGTGAAATGGTCATTCGACCCCCAAAGGGGTCCCGACCCCCAGGTTGAGAACCACTGTGTTAAGGAGACTGAGGCAAGCTGTAAACAGGCTATCCTAGGAAGCCCCTAGTGAGATCTGCTGAGCTCCAAGCACCACTATAGCTAAATATCTCTTCATGGCAGTGTTCCAGTAATCCTTTTGTTTGACTTCTCCAAAGACAGGATCCCAGTGACAGCTGACTTCAGGTTTGAGGGGGAGGCAGTTACTCAATTGTCAGTGGGTAACCTGGCAGTAGCAGACAGTGGAATTCTGGGTGGTGCTATAAGCAAAACTGTGAGACTGAGTACAAGCTGCCATATTGATTTCCCACAATTCTACAACAGTTGAAACTACATCATGGGCACTGTGGAAAATTAATCAGCATTGCAGCAGAACCAACAGGCTAAAGCATCCTTGCTCCTACATCTCAATCCCAGCTCAGAACAGGGCTCCATGTGCCAGCTATTTATTTTTTAAAAAATTATGGGAATTACAAAATTGAATTAATAATTACATATATAGTTTGGTGCCAGCAGCTGATTCTGTTTGCGTTCATGGGTTAAAGAGCCTGCAGCTCTTTCATGGGATGGAGGAGAGGAAGGAGAATGCTCTAGATGAGTTTGCCTTCAGTCACAGGGCATTAATGTGTTGATGTTGCTAGTCCACTTTGTGGATACAGTACTAGGCAAGTAGACACTTCTAGAAGTCTAGAATATTTATCACTTTGACCTGAGACAAGTCTTCTTTGCTCTTTAAGACTCTAAATACTGTAAGATTTTTTACCCCTAAATTTCACATACAGAAAGATCTCATGGTAAAACAATTTGCAAAATAATTGCAATAATGTTACTGCTTTTTTTAACGGTATTTTATTTATCCAAGACAAAAAAACAAAAGGGTTCAGGCAGTAAAACAAAACAAAAATCTAACTCTCCTTTTGGAAGAAAAAATAGGCCAGAAGTTTCTTAAGTAAATAAAATGACTAAATAATGTGTTGGCTTTTATTTATTTGCCCTTAATAGAGCAAACTCTGTCCACATTTGGCTGGCTATTTGACCAAAAGATTAGAAGCTTATCATTGCAAGAGCTAGAATGACGGCCTGGAATTAGGCCCATTAATTTCACAGTCAGGCTGGCAGAAGGGTCATGGAGTCAATCCTAGATGCATCCTCTCCAGCTAGAAAGAAAGCAGGAAGACAGAGGTCAGACTGGGAGGAAATGGGATTGGATCAGTGATGGCTGCTGGCTTCTGTGTCAGTGGGGCAGTGAATCTACTCTGGGTTTTGGTCCAAGCTTTAAAGGAGCTATCCAAGGGGCTGAGCCTATTTGTGGGATGGGGATCAGTGCCTTTTAACAATCAAACTAAAATCTGGAGAAGATTCACTGCGGCACTGATTGTGGAAGCCATAAACCACTAGTGAATGGGGCTGGAGGGGAATCATCCCTTCACTAAAGAATGGATTATCACAGGACAGCAATTTCTATCCCTTCATAGAATGAGGACTCTGATTTGGAACAGCAGAATCGTAGTTACCACTAACTAAGATACAACTACATTGCATTATGGTTGCAACTTAAATGGGGTAACTTTACTCCTTTGCAGTATAACAGTAACTTTTTCTTTCTTTTATAATGGCCGTACTAAATGGCAGAGAAGGCAGAGTGCCACCTTGTACTATATTTTGTGCCACTGAATGAAAGTCATTCCTATTTTTTACAAAATAATTAAGAACTAGCTGAAGCTTTTGAGAAATGGTGAATAGTTTTTTAATTGTAATAATACCCATAACTAACTACTTCAGAACTATAACTGCAACTATTTAATTTTTAAAGGCATTTTCCAAGCTTTGGAATATTGATGTGTACACATGTAAATATATAGTAGAGTTTACTTTATATTTATGTGTGTATGAGTATGACTACTAGCAAAGGTCCCATTCTGGGAGAAAAGGTGGCATACAAATATAATAATAAAATAAATAATACAATACAAAGCCTAGCACTTAAGAATATGAAAAGGAACTATTCATAGTTTCCATGAAAAAAATGAACCAGAATTAGACAGCCAAGTGGCAGCCATTAGAAATCTGCCTACCCACAGCAATTCCAGTATCATTTATAGAAAGACTAGGAAAGGAAATTGGAAGAAGTGATTTAAATTAAAACAAAAAACCTCTAGTCAAGATTGCTTTTGCTGTAAAGCAATCAAAATAAATTCTTGATGGCATCATAAAAAATGCATTGTCACAGGCCCTTCCCACACTTGTATTGCTTCTCTCTGGGATCCAGGCAGTGTTGTTCATATGCCAGAGGGGACTGGCAGATCTACTATGAAGGGAATGGTGAATTCACTTTGGATTTTACCATTCCTGTTCCTGCAGCTGAATTGTACAAAAGGTCTGCTGGTGCCAAACCTCCAAATGGATATAGCCCAGCACTGGCAAAGCTCCTATACAGCCTGGAGCAGTTATGGGAGGAGCAACCTCCCAAGTGAGAATGGACATACTGCCTCTATGTCAGTGATCTACTAACTGATTTTGTGGTATGCTAAGGAGTGGAACTGTGCCTTCCTACTAGGTGGCATTGAATCCTTGTGACTGGAATGGTGTGGAGCCTGACCCAAGAGAAGTGACAGTCATGCCATTTCAAGCAGTACCAGAAGTCACTGAAGCCTACAGCCAGGGTTGAGCCATCAGATAGTGTATGTTTGCCTCTGCTAGTGTGCCCCTAAACAATCCTCTAATAATAATCTTTTCCAATAAATTGCACAGAATTTATTACCTTCATATTTAACTGCCTTGCAGTCTCTGGTGGGTTAAGAAGCAATGAACAAACACCACGAAGGGAGGGAGGGAGATTTTTCCTTGAGTGTGATCACAAATCTTTATATATATTGGAGGCCTTCTCTACACCAGGATTCACACTCCTATCTACTCATCCTGTGAATGGATTGTAACCCTCCTCATCTGCAGCCAGCAAAGCCAGCAATGGCGATGGGATGATGGAAGTTGCAACCCGCAAGACATCTGGAGGCTGATCTCTGTGAATACACACAGAGGTGGACACACACACCGCACATATCAGGAAAGGTATACATCATTTCCCAGCATAGCTGTATGTGCCATCGCTATCTACTGTCTCTCCCCTCACTCCTGTTGGTGCCCATATGAACACATACACTTCTGCACTAGAAGAAGGGAATTACAAACCACCTCTGAATATTCCTTGCCTGAGAAAACCCTATGAAATTCAAGAGGTCATCTTAAGTCAACAGGCAATTTGAAGCACACACACAGAGAAATACATACACAAACATGCATACATTATATACAGTAGGAAAAGACTGGATGGAGGCCACTGCCATCTGCACTAAAATCTTGCAGCACTGCATTTTCAGAAAACGATTTACATTGGAGGAGAGACACGTTCTGGAGATGGTCTCTTTCCAAGTGGGAAGACGGAAGCCAAGCTGTGCTGTCATTTCTAATAGGAGGGCTTTCTGTCCTCCCTGCCTTCAGTTTTTAGCTCAGTATATACAGACTGCTATAGGGATGTCCTCACAGTGGAAATTCCAGACATTTGCTGAGCAAACAAACCTGTCTTTCAGAACCAAACTGCTCCCTGAAACAGGTGGCTCTGTGCCAAAAGAAAGAAATCCTTACAAATCCAAAGCAAGGAGGACTAAAATGGTTTACTGGAGCTCCTATGCACAGAATTCCTCTTTGTTCCTAGCTGTATTAGCACCTAATTTCCTATATTCTTCAGCATCACAATTAAATCTGTATAGTCATTCTTTTTATGCCTTCCTTAAACTTGAGTCTGGCAATATATCACAAGTCCAAATACTTCCAGCCAGGTAGATCGAAAGAATCCTGGTGCCCTTTCACACTACGGAATTGTAGCACCATGGTCCAAGTTTAATTGCCACGGCTGCATCCTGTGAAATCCTGGGATCTGTAGTTTGGCGAGGCACCGGAGCGCTCTGGCTGAAAAATTCTAAATGTTGTTGTGTGCCTTCAAGTCATTTCTGACTGATGGTGACCCTAAAAGCTATCATGAGGGCTTCCTGGCAAGATTTGTTCAGAGAGGGGTTGACTTTGCCTTCTTCTGAGACTGAGAAAGTGTGACTTGAGCAAGGTCACCCAGTGGGTTTCCATGGTAGAGCTATGATTAGAACCCTGGTCTCCCAGTGTCCACTCAAACCACTACATCATACTGGCTTAAAACAACCCTCCCTAAACTGCACATCCCAACAGTCCATACGATGCTGCTGTTGCATTTACTACCGATCTATCTATCTATCTATCTATCTATCTATCTATCTATCTATCTGTCTATCTGTCTAAATATATAGTATGAATGGACCCGAGATCTTTGCCTCTTTGCTTCTTTTTGCATTTTCATGCCAGATACAACCTGTTGCCCCCTCCCTTTGAATTCTCCCTGTTCCTGCGGTGTTCCCACATTTCAAACCCATTGTTCTCCCATTGTTGTCTTGTTTCTCAAGACAAACAGAATATCTGAATAGCTCTTGCTCTTACTATAAGCCCACACTTTCTGTTTCTTTGATGCAGAACTCTTTTTTCATACTGGTGTAGCACTTTCTAGAATGCCCCTCTTTTTCACAACCAGACTCATATTCATCTCCCTATAGCCCCATTTTCCCCAGAGTGTGACCATTCTACTTTTCTCAGCATCACTCCTGAACCTTTAGCAGCAGCTTCACACTGAAACGTAGCCTTTTAAAATAAAAAGGAGGGGGCAGGATGGGCATCTTCTCCTATCCCTGCCTTCCATGCCTGTATGTACACTACATAAGCAGTCCTAAGACATCTCTCCTCCTCCCAGCCACTTGCTCAGAGAGTTCTGCTACCTCTGCACTGCTGCCTCCCTCCTTCCCATCTTCCCTCCCTCTTTTTCTCTCCAAAGCATCTCTTCTACTGGCTCAGGCATGTTGGTCAGGCTCAGAGGCAGATTAATTAGCTTGGGGATGCAGGGAGTGAGGTGTGAGCCAAGGCCTGGTAGCAGATGCACTGTCCAGATGGGCAAAGTGACTCTGTTTGCTCCCATCTCAAGAGGGAGTTGTACTTTCCCTTAACTAGAGCCATTCCTACCATTGGCAAAAAGGAAAAAAATATCTCAAAGAGCCTGGGAATTTTTCCAGCTCAGAAGTTTTCATCCCCAGCTGATGGTGGGAGGCCCAGTGCCAGGATGACAGAATTTGCTGCCTGGGCGCTGGAGGAGCTCTTGCTAAATCACATGCTTCCTCCTTGGATCCCATGTAAGAAGAGCCCAACCCACAGAAATTGCAAGGATTCCATCGGAGTCAGGCAGCATTTTTCCTTCAGATTCGCCCCAGCCCTTGAGAACAGAAATGCCTGATTCTGGGATATGGCCTACATCAGCAGCTTGAACTGCCTGAAGATAAATATTTAGCATGCAATTTTTAAAATAATGGGCTGGATTTGTAAAACAACTGTGTTTCACAAAACTCCAACAGCAATTTCTGTTCTGGAAACATGTCTTCAACAGGCAAGTGGGGTGATTTGTATCAGAGAAACTGTGAGGGAGACAGGTGTGCTTAATCCTTCAAGCCACTTTTCCTCTGAAAAGCCTCCCAACTATCACTTATCCCCTTCCCGACTTCAGGTCCTAGATGTATGTCTGCAATCATTGTAAATCTGTATCTGAAACCACCCCCACCTTCATGTGAAAAGTGGGAGCTGCAGGTGAGAAGTGGTCAGCAAGGGGTTAAATGTACTCTCTTTTCTACTTCTCTGCTACAATGCATCATGGCCTTATGAGATCTGTTTGGATGTAGCATATCCTATGGTCCTTCTAACCTCAGGAAGAAGTATATGTCAGATTGGAACCTCAAATCCCACCATTGGAGGAGCCCACACTCTGACAGGCTGATTAATCCAGGGTGGTATTAATCCTAGGGCAACCAGTTCTATTTGTCTGCTTCACAGATCTCTTGGCAGGTGTAAAAGTGGCTGTGGCATGGATCGTATAAGCCAGCCACAGGCACTTGAATGGGATGCAGAGTGTGTTAAGTCCTCATGTTCCAGGCAGTTTCACAGTTTATTTTACACCCTATTAGATTCCAGCTGGCAAGAAGCCTCCCGATAAATATACATAAGGGACTGTTTATAGGACAGTTTATTTGGACGCAAATCCCACAACTGCTTCGTGGACAGCTCTCTGGCAGGGACTAAAGATTCTGCATGGGCAAAGAGGGGAAAACCTCGAGGCTGCTGCAACAGAGAATGTTTAGGTGTCTGTTCAGTGATACCTGTGAACAACCTGACCCCATCCAGAGGCTGATGAGCAGATGCTTCTGTTCCTTCAAAATGTATCACCTTCTGATTCTGTGACATCCTTCCTCTCAGGAACTCACAGTGCTTTGCAGCCGGAGGAGTGGGGCAGGCATGGGGTTGGAACATTCCTTTTTAGTATCGCAACAGTGCTACAGGTTTCAGTTGAAACAGAGTGACTGGGCCAAGATCTCCAGTGAAAGGCAGGGATTTGAACTCACGCCTCTCCAGTTCATGTATTGGCAAAGGCCTGGAAGTAAGAGAAGGAAATACGTAGGTCTGCTAAAAGATAACAATTAGGGATAATGTAATCTTTTGTGAGAGCAAATGTGTTTCACACATTACGCAGTGGCAAACTTGAATTTCCTGCAATATAAGCAGGGAGCTTTAGGCAATCATGTCTTCTTCATGGCCACACCTGAATCATGTACTTATTTGCAAACACATGTTTGTTTATATTCACCTTTTCCCATTTCTAGATGTGCACATAAAATATCTTGTATGTCACTATCTGCCAAAGAAGGGCCAATGGCAGTCTGGTGTGGCAGTTACAGTGTTGGCCTTGCATTGGGGAGATGAAGCTTCCATTTCCTTACTTAGCTGTGAAGTTCATTGGGTAACTTTACACTAGCCATTACTTCCAAGTCTGCCTACCTCCTAGAACTGTTGTAACGTAAAAATAGAAAGGAAGGAACCTTGAGCCCTAGTGGTAGGAGAAGAGGTATAAATGAAACCCATATATGTCGGGCTGGCCTCAAAGAGGCCAGGTGGGGAAATCTGAAGGTTTCTTCCATACATCCAGCCTTATGGTTGAATAATGATGCATGTTACAGCTATCACACAATGTTGACTATGTATGTGTGTTTTAAAAATATGTCTTTCTTGTTAGCATATGGTGAGCCCTTTTGGCACAGCTGCTAATACTCTCTCACACAGGGCCTTTCCACACTACACTAGTGTAGTGCTAATATTCCACTTTCAACATCCTATGGAATCCTGGGGTTTGCAGTTTAGGGAGGGGCCTTTAGAATTCTCAGCCAGAGAACTCTTTGGCCTCAGGAAACTACAAACCCCAGAATTCCACAAGATGTTGAAAGTGGAATAATAGCACTATAACAGTGTAGTGCAGAAAGGCCCACAGACATACCACTGTGGCCACGCAGAAGAGTTATAACACTGCACCAAAAGGCAGACAATGCAAAAGCAAGCTCAGCAGCCCTTGTCTGAGGGTGCATTCAAGTGACCGCTGAGGGGAGATATCTGGTACAGTGGTTTAAGTTGACATCTCTGCTCTGCCATGAAGATCAGTGGGTGACCTTGGGCCAGCTGCTCTTTTTCAGCATAACTTACCTCACAGGACTGTTGTGAAGGAGCTGCTGACAGCAGTGGAATCTCTGAGTCATGGCCAAATACTACATGACACCGAACCTCCCAGCAAAGCATGACACAGGGAGAGCAGGAAACAATAATAATGGAGATGATTTCCTGTCTATCTCTCTGTCTTTCTTTCTGTCTACAGATAAATATCTCAGAATCTATATTCTTCTGGGTTTCAGCAGTATTATCTTCCGGTGGGCAAATTGTCAGTAAGAGAGAATGCCCAGTTTCCAAGTAAATTGGCGCTCAGCCTGTTATGCAGAGATATGATCTACGCCACCCTTTTTTGTTTCTGATTTTGTTATTCTTCTACATTATTATCATTCCCCAGATGCTCCAGCTGAGATAAGGAGCATCCAGTACAAAAGGGGATGCTCTGCTCACCCTGTTAAGGACAGCCCCTGCTTCAAAGGCTCACGTCACAAGTAACCAGGGTGATGAGAAGAAAAGGATTATCCTCTCTTGCATGCAGTGAGAAGCCAAGGTGCAGAGAACCCAGTGGATGTGCTTGCTTTTGCTGTGAAACACCCAAAGCAGAGGAAAAGTTACACTTTTAGACTACGGCTTCCAGAATACTCCCAGCTAAACATAGCCACTGGTCATATTGCCTGGGGGATTCTGGGAGTTGTAGTCCAAAAAAGTAATTTATCCTAGCTCTACAGACATCACACATTTGTATTCAGTAGATCAAGAGTCTTGGGGCTTCATCTCTCATTAAATCAAAGCCCCTCCAGGCAGAATTTTCTTTGCAGAAGTGTGGTAGGGTTATGATTGCCAGCCCTCAATATGTTTACTGGGTGCCAGTGAAAAAGTGGTTTGAAGTGGCTGTTGTGAAGCCTCTGAAGAGACTCACATTTCAAATTCTTTTCCTGGAGCATAGTCAGAATAGAACACCTGAAGGAAACAGGTTCCCATCTTATTATTTAAAATGTTCCCATCTCCCAATATACAGATAATAAATTTGCTAACAAAAACAACTGTCTAGTGCAGGAGAACATAATCTAGACTTCCAGAGGATGTTGAACTTCAGCTCCCATTAATACTAGTCAGAAGGGTCACTAATGAGTAGGGGTGGGCCAATAGTATCCGAATCCCTGAACCAAAATAGGCAAACCGGATCTTTTGAATCCACCAACCAAATAGTTTGTTGGAGACCAGGACACCTGAAAACCTGGAAGACTGGGATACACAAGGAAAGACAGCAAGTACATTAGTTTTTCCTGTAGAGTAATAATGGCCTTTGCTAACAATTTCAGAAATTACATCTGGGGTTGTATTCTAATATATTTAAATTGAAAATTTAATATTTAAGTTCAGTACTATTTTCTGTGCTGAAAATCAATGGCATGTATAAATGCTGGGGTCAGTGGGTCTGATGCCTATCAGAAGTAGTGGGGCAGAGGGCAAGGTCGCACAACCTTATCCAGTGATTGTCACATGTAGGCCAGTGTACCTCCTTCCACAAGACAATGCCTGGTTGTAAATCTATAGCTAGAATAGAATGAGAAGTGAAATGTTTGTCACGGTTTCTCATGAGCCACATGACAAACCACACGTAGCAGAAAGGAAAAACTGTTTTTCAAAATTGGCGCCTCTGCGGCCCGCCAAAGGCCTGATTGGCTGGTGGACCCCTGGGCATGCGAAAATTGTGGCATAAAGCTGTGCACGCACCAGAGGCTGCTTGTGCCTGGGTCTGCTGCCTATGGTTGCTCAGGCTGCTTGTGCCCGCTGGGCTGCCTGCCTGTGCTCACTTGCTCGTGCTGCCTGTGCCCGTGCCCACTTGTGCTGCCTGTGCCCGCAGCTGCCTCCCTCTGCAAGGTAATGTAATTATTGTCTATTTTGTTGACTTGAGACTGGAGGGTAGGGATTGTGAATTAATTGAGACTGGAGTAGAGACTTGACTTGAAAGTCCCTTGCAGAACTTGAGACTGGACTTGAGGGTAGAGAATTGAGACTGGACCAGAGGCTGGTTTTTTTTTTTTTTTTTTTAAATGTCTTGTTGCAAGACTTGAGACTTGACTGGAAGGTACAGTCTTCTTGAGATTTCAAGGACAGCTGAAAGATTCCTTTGCATAGCTCCCTTGCAAAGCTCTTCCATACACAATTCTGGGGTTTGTAGTTTTACAAGGTGTTACAGCCTTCTCTGCTGGTGCATCATCAAACTAGAAAACCCAGGACGCCATAAGGAGCTATGCAAAGAAAACCCAGTTTTGACCTGGATTATCTCTGTATTGCAGTATGTGGCCTTGTTTACATAGAAAGGAAAATGTGGGATTAATCCACATCTTCCTGCCCATGTAGAAAGTGCCTTCATGTCATTTTCAATCTGGAGAGATTCTGAGACAATTGTCCTGGCCAGATTTCTTCAGAGGGAGGTTTGCCTTTGCCCAGGCTTTTGCTAAGGTTAAGAGAGTGTGTCTTGCCCAAGATTATCCTTCTTTCCCTTGCTTTTAAAACCCTTTTTAAAAAGGAATTCAAAAGATTTGAGTTTCATGAGTTTCATGGATCCCCAGAACCTTCCAGGGATTCGGATCCAGAGTGGGATTCAGATAATTCTGGATTCGTCCCATCCCTACTAATGAGGAATGCTCAGAGTTTCAGTCGAACAAGCATGTGGAGGCCCACATGATAGCACCTCTGATCTAGTGACACTTTAAAGACTAACACATGTTGTGTTCCAGATTTGAGATTTTATTTTCTTGCGAACGGAATGACCTGGGTCAAGGATTGGATTGAATTGAAAAATGAGAGAATTTTGAACCTAGAAGGATCAGATCTGCGATTTGGATGGCATGGCTACTTTGGTACCAAAAGTCAAAGGCTGATAAAAACTTTCTTAACCATTACATAAGAAAGCCACTATTTGGAATATGGAAATTTTGGAAAAGGAAAGTATACTCAAAGATACCGTTATGGGTTTCGCCTCAAGAGGCTTTGATGGGAAGATCAAAGGAACCATCTAGAACAGTGGTTCTCAACCTGGGGGTCAGGACCCCTTTGGGGGTCGAATGACCATTTCACAGGGGTCGCCGCTCCTCAATCCTGCCCCCGTTTAAAAAAAGGTGGCCTCACAGCCAATGGGAGCAGTGCTTCTGAGACCCCTGCGCTGGGAGGAGGGAAGAGGAAGCATGCTGGGCATTTCCCCGTCTTTCCCTGCCTGGTGGAAAAGCACTGGAGGAGCCTGAGGTGGAGCCGGAGGTGCGGAGAGCGGGAGGAGAGAGATGGAGCCTGAATGTTAAGGCAGAGGTGAGGAGACTGAGAGGAGAGAGCTGGGCCTGGAGCGTTAAGGCGGAGGTGAGGAGAGGAGACCCCGTGCTGGCGGGAGGGGAGAGGAAGTGTGCAGCCGGCGCAGCCAGGCGCTGCTTGGACACTCGCATCTGCACCCACACACACACACGGAGGGCTTCCCCTTCAGTGTTCCCTTTCCTCTTCATGCCGGCTTGTAGAGTCAGAGTTGCTTGCCAGGGCGAGTGAGCAGCCGGGCGCTGCTTGGATGCTCACACCCGCACCACACACACACACACAGACACACACACAGAGGGCTTCCGCTTCAGTGTTCCTTTCCCCTTCATGCTGGCTTGCAGAGTCAGAGTTGCTTGCCATGGCGAGTGAGCAGCTGGGTGCTGCTTGGACGCTCGTGCCCACACCACACACACACACACACATGCACACACACAGAGGGCTTCCCATTCAGGGGTTATGGCACTGCAGCAGGACGTCTGGGAGGTAAGACCCCGTCCCCTCACCCTCTTCGCCTCACGCTCATTCATGCCGGCGAACAGAGTTGCTTGCCGGGGCGAGCGAGCAGCTGGGCTCCGCTTGCTTCCCAAAGTGGCAGGGCTGCAGCAGCAGTGATCGCCCGGTCGCCCATTCATTCTGGGCACGCCGCTCCGTGGGAGTTGTCGGTGTGGCTGTTACCTTTAGTCCGGCAGGCAAAGGGGGAAACTTTCCTGCGGCGGATCTGCCATCCGACGGGGAGATCGGCCCCTCCGAGACCGAGAACTCAGTTGGGAAAGGAGCAGGGGGCATCAGCCAAGGGCTTCGGTTTGTGTAGCAACAGCCCCCGAGGCTCCTTGGTTGGTGTTTTTGTGTGTGTGTGTTTTGTTTTGTTTTTTGGTTTTTTGATCCGAAAGCGCTGCTCTGATCCGTCCTGTGGACTTTGGCCATTTTCACATTCCAGTGTTATAGCGCTATGATTCCACTTTCACCATCCTATGGATCCTGGGGTTTGCAGTTCAAACTGCAAACCCCAGGATTCCATAGGATGGTGAAAGTGGAATAATAGCGCTATAACAGTCTAGTGCAGAAATAGCCAGGATGACTTTCTCCTCTCGCTGTTGTTGTGCGTGGACCCTTGGCACTTGCCACACGCACGTGTTGTGTTCTTCGCCCTGTCTTGCATTCCTCGCTTTTTGTATGTTCAGCGTCCACACTCCCTTTAAGGGAGGGAGGGAAGGAGGGAAACAAAACGCGTCTGCTTATGCCGTCGCCATCTTTCCTCTCTCCCTGTCCTTTCCTCACTGCGCCTCGTGTAAAATGTGCGCTGTTTCGGCGTTGCCTTTGGGAGTGACTGGCTTTTTGAACTCTGGAAACCCAACATTCAGAACTAGAACTACTGCCTTAATTCTGGCACTGATGGACGCTTTCTGTGCGTAAAAAAAGTGGGGGGGTTTACCAGTTTTTAGGCATTAGAAGTCTATCCAGAGCAGTGATTTAGGACAGTGTTTCCAATCTATTTGATGTTGGAAATAACTAACTAACTAAATAAATAAATAATAAATAACGAAAATGATTTTATGGTTGGGGGTCACCACAACATGAGGAACTGTATTAAGGGGTCGCGGCATTAGGAAGGTTGAGAACCACTGATCTAGAAGATGGCTTACATACAGAGATTTGATTATTACAGATTCGAAAGGAGCTCAAAGAATGAAATCAAGAGATGAATTGGTTGAAGAAGGTTGGGACTGTCAATGGTTCTTACATTTACAATTAAAGGAAAGATTCAAAATGGATCTCAAAATAGAAGGAATCGAGACAAGCCCTCAATTAAATGAATGGGGAAAAAATAGTATTCGAGAAAAAAGAGCATTTAACAGCACAGTTTTATAAATATCTATTGGATATGGAATTGGAAACAAAGATAATCAAAGAATCTATGATAATCTGGGCACAAAATATTGGACATACAATAAATCTAGAGCATTGGGAAAGAAGCTGGGCTAGTACACAAAAATTTACTTTAGCTCAGAATTTGAAGGAAAACTATTTGAAAATGCTCCATAGATGGTATCTAGATCCAGTGAAACTTGCAAATATATACAAATTGGAAAATAAAACCTGTTGGAAGTGTTCGCAAGAAAATGGAACTTTCTATCATATGTGGTGGAAGTGCTGTAAAGCTAAGGCTTATTGGAAAAACATTCATAGATTAATGGCAGAAATTTTACAAATAGAGTTGTCCATGACACCTGAATTATACCTTTTAAATATGTTACACCAGGTTGACAAGAAACATAAAAGATATGAATTTATAATATTGTACATGGTATCGGCTGCTAGGATTGTATATGCAAGGTATTGGAAAAGAGAGGAAACACCAGAAATGCAAGAATGGCTCCAAAAGGTTTCAGAATTCATTATGCTAGAAGACATCACTTATAATTTGCGGGATGAAAAGCGGACAAAGAAAGCCGATGATTTGAGGTCAATTAAAACAGTAATAGAAGACAATTGGACAAAGATATGTAATGAGAAGAATAAATGAGAAACTGTATATGATATCGTTATGATGGGAAAGAGGTCTTGTATACTAGAATATGTAAATTGATGTGGCTTGTCTACAATAGAAAATTGGTATTTACTGAGATCACGATGAGATAACTAAATAGAGGTTCTAACAAGAGGTGAGGGGAAGTTATAAGAGAAATGGACAGATTGTATGAAACATGTTATAGAAGCTTGTTTTTAATTTTGAAATTATGATTGTACAATTATGTTATGGTGGATATTAATTGTTTTAATAAAAAAAAGACTAACACATGTTGGCTGCAGTCCAATATCCTCTCAATGTAGTATAAATATCCACATGTAGAAATATACTCCACCCATGCAGATTAGCAGCATTGTACAATACATGTCAATGACTGGGTGCTATTGTGCGATGCTCAATCCACAATGTGCAGTGCATGACCACAATGTGAAATATGCAACCACAATGCCCAACATTGTTGTGTGTGCAATTCTGCTTCCAGTGCTTTCAGCAGAATACATCTGTTGTACTATGGTGAATTATTCACCCCACACCCATTGCTTATACATACATATAGCACTAACAGAATGCCTGCCATATGCACACGTACATTTCCCTTATGCATACATATGTCCTTTTGTGGAGAGCTACAGGGGCTGGTATTCCCTTCCCCTGCCCCGCACAGAACCCAGAGTCCTCCCCCCGACTTACTGAACATTCTCTGAAGTCTGCAGCATGGCCATTCTGCACTCGTGTGGAGCAGACTGGCTCACAGAAGTTACATCCTCATAGCCAGATGCAAAATGATGACATCAGCCCTGAGCTCTGCCAAGGTCCTCTGGAGATCTTGGTGCTGCTGTCACTTCACATTACGCTATGCAAATGTACCAGGTGCTGCATTGATCCTACCTGCTCCATATGAGGCAAGAAAGGGCTATGCAGGGGGCTTCAGAAGCTGTTCAGTAAGCCAGAAGGATGGCATATGGATCAGCCTAGCATTGGTCCACACATGGCTCTACTAAGTCACACTGAGCCATATACAATTGCAGCCTTTATATGAAACTTTCACAGACACCAGCACACTTCGTCACATGCATGAAGTCCATAAAAGTTTATTGCAAATAAACATACCAATCTTTTCAGGTGTCACAAGACTCTGTTAGGAGGGGAGCAGGATTGAGTTGTGGCAACACACTAATCCAGCTATTGCACTCTCCCCTCCAATGCTTGGTACTAATAATCTGAAGATCATATACAAACTGGTTATTCTGGCATGCACCTTGGCTAAAGTTCACAGTTTATGCACACTTTCTGAAGACATATGTGCTAAATTTTGTATTAGCCCAGTTCATGCTCAGTGTCTGTATATTGTTGAAGAATTCTGTAAACACCTTCCTCCAAACTGTGCAGCTGATCCTTTCTATGTGTATTCTACATCAAGACCCACTGAATTCAAGTAGGCTCGTTCCTGGGTAAGTGTGTGTATGTTTGGACGCCCGAGAGAACAAGAATGAGAACAGGAAAGCAAGGCCATTCCACCAGTTCTCCTGCAATGAGCTGCCTTTGGCTCTTGATAGAATCATAGAAACACTTCTTCTCCCTCAGCCATAAAAGTAGAAATTCCATTAGCTTGCTTGAACTATTTCTGTCCCTGCTGATCACTTATAAGAACGGGTGCTTGTTTGCTTCTCTTCCCCTTCCTTCTCTCCCCATCTCTTTTTCCTTTAAGACTGGTCTCTTAGATCAGGGTGGCAGAATGTAGTTCAGAATCTACAGATAGCTCTCCAGGTGATTTGCAGTACATTGGCAAAAATTTCACTCCCAATTTTTTAAACAACAGGGGCAACACAATGCTTACCATCATTACAATTGTTTTGCTGAAAATCAAGAAAGCTTGGGATAACCAAGGCGGATTTCTGTGCAAAGAAGTCTTATGAGCTCTGTTTAGCTCCAGAACTCATCCTGGACTCAGAATCCTTTTAAGTGCTTCCCAACTCCAATGAGAAGCTAGTCTGCTAATTGATTTCAATGTTCCAACATGTGTGGACAAACAACATCAGAGTGTTGTTAAGATAGCAAAATTTATTAATGAGGAAAAAACACACAAGCAGTTTATTTTTGCCTGAACCTCCTAGGAAGGGCAAAATTCCAGCCCTCCTTTCCCCTTGCTGGGTTGAGGACAAACTACTTTTGCAGTTTTCAGCCATGGAAGTAAGCCAAGATAAATGTGGAAGAGAAGGAAGAAATTGGGACATTTTAAAAGTAGCTGAAAAAGTGAGGTGATGCATGATTGACAGAGACGTCTCTGCCAGACTGGGACAGTTGGAGGATATAAAACAGTTGGCCTAATAAAAGTCTCTGGAAAAACCTCTAGGTACTCAGAAAACTGTTGTGGGATTTTGGTTTGGAACATAGAATAACAATTTTCAGGGTAAAAGCATAAGTGACCATGATGTGGGGGGGGGCTTTGGCCTGGCTGGGCTGGGCTGCCCTGTCACTGCCTGTCCTCTTCTCCAGATACAACACTGCAGCCAGGCTTCTCATGCATCCCAATCAAAAAGTATGGATTCTCTAGTCTAGTGTGATGAGTGTGAATTTTCCCATTTGAGTTGAGTTTTCCCTAGGCAATGGGGCAGGAATTTCCCCATTGTTTTCCCTTGGGGAGGAGGGAGGAATTTTCCCTCTGCCCCTGAGAAAAATTCCAAAATCCAAATTTGAGTTACAGTGGGACCTCAGTATCCACTGGGGTTTGGTTCTAGGCCCCGCTGTGGATACCAAAATCCATAGATGCTCAAGTCTCATTATATACGATGTGGTGTCCCTTATATAACATGGGGAACAATTCAAACAAGTGCCAGAGAGAGCCTGAGGATCTGTGAAATGGCAGGGGGCTATAGCAGGGTATGCCTACACATCCATGTAGTGATTGGTGTGTCACAAAATAAAGTTTGATTTCTTGATTTTTTAAAAAAAAAATATTTTCAAGCCATGGTTGGTTGAATCCATGGATGCAGAACCTATGGACAAAGAGGGCTGACTGTAATAGCTTTATTTTATTAGGCTATCTAAAAGGTGACAAAAAATATGCAAGCTTCTGAGTTTTCCACAGCCTATAACTCCCATTAGCTTTAGCCAGTATAGTCAGTAGTGAGGAATGCTTGAAGTGCAGCAGCATGTAGAAGGCTGCATGTTTCCCACACTGTTATAAACCCAGGGTCATCTTAGTGTTGTAGTTTCAGTGAACCCTTTCCACTTCACCTTTTGGCCTCAGAGCTTCCAGAAACTGGCTCCAAATGGTTTATCTACACTTCAGAGCCAGTTTGTGTGTATCTAAGGAGCTGCCTTTTCCCATTTCTGCTGGATTCTCCTGTTCTGCTAGTGGAAACCCAACACAGGATGCTGCCTGTGGAGTCTGCATCTAGACACACTCTCAAGAGGGACCATGAGAAGAGGCTGCACACAAATTAGGCTCTGCTGTGGTTGTTTCTGGTTGTATCTAGGACTCTCTTGGGGGCTTCTGGGATCAAGAAGCCAACAAACAAACAAACAAACAAACAATGGACCATTTTCCATTTTTTAAAAAAATATGTACAATCATCCTGTTATACAGATCTATCTCCATTGTGAGGCAAAACACACAAACGTTCTTTCTTAGGTGACAGAAAAGAAGAGGGGAAACTGGACAGGGTTTATACTAGCATAACTGGAGATAGTTTTAAAATGTAAGTCAATGCATATTTATCTGGGAATAACTCCTCTTGAACCCAATGAAGCTTAGATCTGAGTAAACAGGTCCAGGATTGCAGAGTTACAGGGAGGCCTAAAATTTAACCTAGAGAATACCAACACTGAAACCACTGAAATATCCAAAGCCCCACTCAGCTCATTCTGGCAGGGCAAAAGAATGGGCCGTTATTGTTGTGTTGTGTTTCCCTTCTACTTTCTCCTCGTCCTCGTCCTCCTCCTCCTCCTCTTTTCTTTTCTTTTCTTTTCTTTTCTGTCCTTCCTTCCTTCCTTCCTTCCTTCCTTCCTTCTCTGCCTGCATGCCTTCTTTTTTTCTTTCTTTTCTTTTTCAGGCTATTTCCTTCTCATTACAAGGAACAGGAGCCACACTAGATTCTGGACCCACATAAATTTCCTCCTATGTTGGAATAATGGTTGCAGACTAGGAAGAGTGCCATGATCCACCCATGCCATGCCATGCCATGCCATGCCATGCCCCCCTGAGCTACCAGCTTTTAAACCCTTCTCTGTGGTTAAATAGTGACTTCCAGGTCAGTAGAGCACTGAATCCACTGCAGGTTTCAGTCAAGACTTTAAAGGAACTATCCAAATTGCTGAATCTGTTTTGGGAATAGTGTTCAGCACGTTGGACAGCTCCTTAAAAAATTGCCTACTGCAATAACAAGGAAGCCACCAGGTCTCACAAATCTCTTTTCACCATCAGATTCTGAAAGCAGGGAAGTTAAATAGTTCAGAATGTTCCATGGAAGCTGAGAGGGAAGCTCCAAAGTCCCAACTCTCTAACTGCAAACATTTCTCTTAAGCCTGTGAAGAAGTTACACAACCTATTCTACTGGTTCTGAACATCCTCCCAGGATTATAGGGTTGCAAGACTTGTCTCTTTAAACCATTCCTTAATTAGATGTAATTTGCTGGCCAAAGTGTGATCTATCAACTGTTATTACATTGCAACTCATATCAGCCCTAAACCCACTATAGCCAATGGTGAAGGATAGTAGAAGTTGCAGTGCAACATTTGGAAGGCCATATTTTGCCTATCCCTGCTTGAATACAGTTTTTTAGGGTGACAATTTGATCTGTAAAAGGACCACCAACTCTCAGGGCTGCTTGAGGACAGTTATGGTAGAAAAAAGACATGTGAGCGGGTTTATTTCATAGGCCCTGACACATACCTCTGCATGTATAAGTATTTGTATTTTTTAAAAATAAATTAAATAAATTACCTGCTGCCTGATTAATCTGTGGGAAAGCTGATTAAGATGCCCAATGAATATGCTCGGATTACAGCCTTGCATGTGTGTACTTGGGAGTAACTTCACAGATGTCAGTGTGACTTGTTTACAAGACAACATGGCTGGGACTGTGCAAAATTAGGGGTCAGGGAAATGTTCAGTGATGGCAACAAGGCCATGACTTTCCACCCTCAGCTAGACTCCCTTCCATGAAGCATAACTCCTGACTAAGGGGAGGGGGAGTGGTGGTGCTCAGCTCTTTTGTCTCTCCTGAGAGATCCCAGGTCTCACTTTAACATCAGGGCCAGCCTCCCTTTTGTGGCTATCCCCCTGCCCCAGTTTGATTTTAATGTGCCCTGATAGAAATGTCTGAATCCTTCTCGTGTTTATATCATGATTATTAGCTGAGTCACAGCTGGGGTGCTGTTAATTAAATGTATTTCTTAATTAACAAGATCACAGAGAAAGCACGCCAGCCGGATTTGGTTTTCAATCACTGTTGACAAAGGCAGCTGCTCCCAGGCTGGGGTGGGTGGGGGCAAAGGGAGTGAGGGGAAGATGCCACTGGAGATGCCAGGCTAGCCCGACTGGCATGAGCAAAGCCAAGTGGCTCTCTGGACAGTTCAGCACATGCTGAAGCAGCACCAGTGTCTCTGATACAAGCAGGGACCCAACTAGGCACACATTGACCAGGCTGTCAGTCTGCTCCCTCCTGACAGTGCTGGTTAGCACAACAACATCATCAGTTTGAGTTTACGCACACTGGATGCATTCTGACTTCCTGTGGAGCTTTCAGATAAGGTGAACTCTGCCAGGATGCAGTTAAGCTACACTCTTCTTATGCCACTCAAAGAAGACTGGAATGTGGTTGTGTGGCAGATTGTCCATTCACACCAAACAATTCCACTTTGACTGCCACAGCAACATCCAGTGAAATCCTGAGGCTTGTAGTTTGGTCATGCACAAGAGCTCTCTGGCTGAGAATATTGAATGCCTCTCCTTCAATGGCAAATTCCAGAATTCTATAGGATGCTGCCATGGCAGTTAAAGTGGAATCATAGCCCTATAATTGTGTAGTGTGGATGGCCTCTGGTCAATAGGATTTGTCAAACACATTTCTTGACATCTATAAGTTATTCCCACGATTTTCCAGAGAAGAGGCAGGACTGGCAGATATACTGACAGAAAAGAATTTACAAGAAGTACTGTAAAACCAATAGCACCCTCCACTCCACCCCCCCCCAAGCCAAGATCCTGCATCACGAGATGTATGTGCCACTCAAAGCTATGTCACTGTAGCTAGGTCTCCAGATGCTACTACCCCTCAAAAGAACCTTGTAAGCCCCACAGCCTCCTTGCAGACAGCCATTTCCATGGCCATTTCCACACTAGACTGTTATAGTGCTATTATTCCATTTTCAACATCCTATGGAAACGTGGGCCTTGAGGCTCCTCCCTAAACTGCAAACCACAGGATTCCATAGGATGTTGAAAGTGGAAAGCACTATAACAATCTAGTGCGGAAATGGCCCATGTTGCTGGAGAGCAGGGATGTCCAGATATTTTCTTTTACCTTAGGCATGGGCAACTGAGGAAGGGTAGAAGGCCGCTTTAGCTCCTCAGGAGACCTTAGAGTAGTACACACACACCTTGTCATCCCCACTCCTGCAAAAAATCAACCAACAAACAAACAATTTTAGCCCCCAACTACAGGAAGTGAGTTGATGTTTTTGTTCATGTCATGCACAAGAGCTCTTTTTGTTCATGTCTGTTTCACAAAAAAAAAAGACCTCTCCTGAATCTAAATTGACCAGGAGCCCCTAAATATAGTGGAAATGCCCCCCACAACCCCTCTAGATTTTAAAAGTTTTGAAAAAATTTGCAAAAATGCTGATCCTGGGGAGTCAGAGGGCCTCCAAACTTGCTGAAAATGCCCTCCATGTTTGGTGGCATTTTGAAGTAAAAATAAATTTGGAAAAAAATGCATTTTTTAAAACCCCAAGTAGCCACAGGGATTATATGTGACCCATGGACCACACTTTCCTCATGTCTTTAGCTGGGAGTGCTGTGGCAGACACACACAGGAACCTGTGGGATGGTGACCTTGGGATATCATTGTAGATGATGTCCTTGCAGTGCATCCAGCTAAAGCAAAATAGCTATAGACCTTGCCTTTTATCCCCTCTGGTCTCCTAAAACCTGGAAAAGGCCACCGGGGGAGGGAGGGTGCACAACTTATCTGATGGGTTTGATTTTGGTCATTGACTGGTCCGAACAGAATTCTGACCTACACAATGACCAAAAAAGCAAGTTATGGTAACAAATGTCAGAGACACACCACTGTAAATCACTAACAGGTAGCCATATACCTATCCAAAGTCATGCTTTAAAAACCGGGAGTATCAAGAAATATTAAAAATGTTGAAAATAATGGAAAAAGTACCTGGATAAACAGATAGATCTTTAACTGCTGAGAGAAACATTGGGAATCTCCACAGTCTCAGTGGAGAAACATTCTACACAGCAAGTGCAGTAAGTGAGAAGGCCCTTTTTCCATGTCCATGTGTCTTCAAGACCAACTTTATCATAGGGGGTTTTTTTGGCAATATTTTTTCTGAAGAAGTTTGGAAATAAAAAGGATCTCACCTGACAGCTGAAACTTGGCAATGAAGGTGCCTGGCACCTGTTCCTGAGGAAATGATTCCATGAATGTGGTAGGAACAAGTATAGGAAAGCACATATAATAAATGAGCGGGGGGGGAGAGAAGGCTCCCCATGCTTCAAGATGTTCCAAGTTTATTCTGTAAAGTAACTCCAGAACTTTCTGTTGGATTTATGGTGTGTGTATGATTTGTTATAGGAATAGTGTATTTTGATATATGAACTTAGAATTATTATATTCCTTGATGCAAAACTTTTGTATTTTATATGCAAAACTTTCGTGTGTGTGTGTGTGTGTGTTTAATATAGCACCTGAAAAAGGCCAATTAATTTATAAACAGACTAAAATGCATCAGGCTTTTAAAAGAATAAACATGGAACATCTATAAGCACATGGAGCCTAGTCTTCCTTTTTCTGTTGACCCATAAATGTGCCACCATCCAAAAGACCTGCCTCAGCCTAGAAGATGGGAGTTTAATATGAAGGATTTCAGACAACAATCTCAACATCTGAACAGATTTTAAGGGCTTCAGATACATGGTGTCAGAAAGTCTTCCACTCTGATTTCCAAGTGCCTTTATCTGCTTCTCAGGAGAATGTCTCCCAACCCCCTTCCCAGCCCCTTCACTGCTTCAAAGCACAGCTCCAGAAATAATTCACCTTGGAAACAGGCAGGTAGGAGGGTACCAGCTGTGGCACGAACCTACCCCAAGGGTGACTTCCCTGAAGCAGATTGCTGCCTCCTTGGCACTTAAGAGCGATGCAAGCAGACGTCTCTCTCCTGCTGTTTTAAGTTGCAAGAGAATGAGACTGTGGATGCACCTGCAGTGTTGATCATCCTGCAGCACATGCTGCTGTAGTGCTGTTTCTGCAGTAGATCCAATGCAAAGGAAGAGGCAACAAACTGGGAGGAAGGGAAGGATCTGATGTGACTGGCAGGGTTTTCTTTTGTCTGTGCATCCTCTCGACTTCCTCCTCCTCCTCCTCATATTAATACTGGAGCAAGTGACACGTGTGCCAATCCCAGCGCCTGGGGCTGTCACTGTAATATTCATGTTGCGTGCGGTGCCCAGACTAACCCTTCCCATCTGTTGACATGAGGGAAGGGATTAGCACAGTCCGGAGTTGAGAGGGTATTTCCCTTTTGCCTGATTGCCTCAGTGGGAGATGCTTGTCATTTTTACAGGCAGAGCTGCCACAACAGAGTGGGATTAGCTGGTTTTGCAGCACGCCTCTAATTTGATTCTGTTAGTTCCCTGGCCATGGTAGCTAGCATGATATTCTGGAGTGCCTCCACTGGCAGCCTGCATCACAGCATGTTCCTGCCTTTGGTTCTTCCTCACTGCCCTGCTCCCTGTTCATCAGTATTTGAAGCAAGAAGTGTTCTCTATGGCAGCCTCCTACACTTCTCCAAGAAGAACCAGCATTCCACAGTCCCACCTTCTCCTCATATGGGCCTGTTGTCAGCAGTTGCTATCAGTTAAGCAAAATTGGAGAAGGGAGCTGAACATTTTTTGGGAACAACCCTATTTCAACTGTACTTGTGCCTCTCAGTGAGGGGATTCTGAGTTAGGGAAGGTGAGGGGAATCATTTCAGATATCACCAGAAAGCACAACTGTTAACCATTCCTCCTGCTGGCAGGTGTGTGTGCTTGTGCCTTCAAGTTGCTTGTCGACTTATGGTGATCTCATGAATTTCATAGGGTTTTCTCAGGAAAGGAATACTCAGAGATGGTTTTGCCAGTTCCCTCGTCTAAAATATAGCCCAAAACACCTGGTATTCACTGGAGGTCCCCCATCCAAGTACTAATCAGGGTTGATCATGTTTAGCTTCCATGATCAGACAGGATCTGGGTGCCTTTAAGGTATTTAGGCCTGCTGGCCTAGTGTGAGGCTATTACCAGCTGCAGAGGGTTTTTTTTTTCCACTACAAGGGCTCCTCCAGATTTATCTAAAGAAGAGAGAGTTCCCCAAGATATAGCTCCTTGGTTTTTGCCTGAGTCTTCTTGTTACACTTTAAAGCTGTACAATCTAAAAACATGTAAGTGCAAATTAAAATAGAATTAAACTGTTAAAGGATTAAAACAACAGCTTAAAGAGATATAAAAAGATAACATTGAAAATGAAAACAGTGCAGCACTCCCCTAGCCAATTCTTTAAAAACTTTCTGTATCAAAAGTCTGCCTGAATAAAAAGTTTTAGCCTGCCATCAGAAGGACAAGAAGGAAGGGGTCATTCTAGCCTTCCTAGAAAGGGAATTACAGAGTCTGGGGCAACTACTGAGAAGGCCCTTTCTCATGTCCCCACTAACTGTACTTGCAATGGTGATGGGGGTGAAAGAAGAGTCTCTTCTGATGACCTCAGAGACCAGGCTAGCTCACAGAGGAAAATACAGTCTGCTAAATAGCCTGGACCTGAATCACATAAGGCTTTATAAGTCATAACCAGGACTTTGAATTGTGTCCGGAAACAAAGTGACAGCCAGTAGAACTGTTTCAAGATGGGTGAAGTATGATTTCTATAACCTACCCCAATTAACAGTCTGTCTGCAGCTCTTTTGACCAGCTGAAGTTTCTGAATACTCTTCAAAGGCAGCCCCAAGTAGAGCATGTTACAGTAGTTTAAATGGGATGGAACCAAAGCATGTGCTACTGTGGCCAGATCCAGCATCTCAAGGAACAGGCCTAGCTGGCACACAAGCTTTAAGTGTGCAAAAGCACTCCTGGCCACTGCAGAAACCTGGGGCTCTAGATCAAAAACTGACTCCAAAAGTACACCCAAACTGTGAATATGTGTGTCTTCAGGGGGAGCATAACTCCATTTAACACAGGTTGAACCCCTATTCCCTAATCTCTTTTGACTGACCAGGAGCATCTCCATCAGGTGGATGAGCTATGCAGGGAACTAGACAGAGGCAGTGTGTTCTTGTTCTGCTGGACCTCTCAGCAGCTTTTGATACCTTTGACCATGATATGCTTATGGGTTGCCTTGCTGCAATGGGACTTCATTCCTTCCTGAAGGGGCAAATCCAGAAAGTGGTACTGGGAGATCCTTGGCCATTGGCCTGTGGGGTTCCTCAGAGTTCTGTTCTGTCCCCCATGCTATTTAATATATACATGAAACTGCTGGGAGAGGTCTTCTGGAGTTTTGGGGTGTGGTGCCATCAATGTGCAGATGATACCCAACTCTACCATTCCTTTCCATCCCAATCCAAGAAGGCTGTCCTTGTCCTAAACCACTGTCTGTCATCAGTAATGGACTGGATGAGGCAAACAAATTGAAACTTAATTCAGACAAGACAGAGATGCTTCTCATCAGTCAAAAGGCAGATCAAGGAATAGCCCCCTCCCTAAACTGAAAACCCCAGGATTCCATAGGATATTGAAAGTGGAATAATAGCATTATAGCAGTCCAGTGCAGAAATGACCTTCATCTCTATGATTCCCCCTCCCCCTGGCCTCCCCATCCCTTTAGGTTCTGGGAGAGGAACACCAATGCCATGGGCAATAAAAAATGGCATCAAGTTATGATGTCTTCCAAGAATGGCTTATATTTTTATACTTTTCCTGCTATTATTCAATTTTTGTGGGTGGGTGTGTACTCCTAAATGTCCTCATTCATACCGCTGGGGGTAGGTGTAGCCCAGGTTGGGAATCACTGGCTTAAGGTATTATCCTAATTCAAAGTTCTTGTCACTGTGGCTCTTCTTTTACTTCCCAATGTTCATAAGAGGTTGGGGGAAGCAAAGGGTCAAATAGGCAAAGCCTGTGGTCATACAAACAGCCTGTCTGCCGATAAGAACTCCAAGCAGAAGCCAAATCTTGATTCGGATTCTGAAGCCTGGCTCCCTTTCTAAGCATTTCACCCTCTTCTGCTTCTGTTCTCTGATTCAAGGCCGATGACTTTCATCTGGCTGTCTCATTTAGCTCAGAACCACATTAGTGGGTGCTATTTCTTTCCAATGTGTGCAATGTTTTCCCTCCAGTATTGCTCATTCTTCCCTGCTCTCCTCCTGCTCCTTCTCCTCCCACTCAGTTTCCCCTGTAAGTATTGCTAATGTGAAAGCAGACTGCAGCAATGCTGGGATTTCTCCCCAGACTTGGCAGTCTAATCATGTCCTACCTAAAAAGTGGCAGGAGTGAGTCACGTTCTAGCCACAGCAGTGACTCACTCTTCAGGCTCCCAGGGAGTAACAAGCACATTTCAGAGATTCCTGGATGAAAGCAAGCATGCTCACACACAAACACACATACATTCTCTCCCTAGTGCAACTGGAAATCACCCTGCTGCCTTCTCATTTGGCTTAGAAATAATCTGGACTTGTTTTCTGTCTACATGAGCATCTTGTGTCCATAATGTGAAACAAGAAGGTCAGATCCACTGTTTATACTGACGTTCCTTTATCCTACTTTGGCAGTATTGTGGAGTGGAGGTTAGAGGCCTCTCTGGGAGTGGCTGCCTCAAGGACATAGCAGGCACAACAATGCTCCCACTCAGTATCACTCATGTGGCTGAGTCCAAAGTGGTTAGCAGCTCAGCTCAGAGATGCCTCATACGCGTGTCCATCAATGCTTCTTAGGAGACTATTGTGAGGACCCTGCTATACAACTCTTTACCTGTACCTGGCTTTCTTTTGCTACAGTAGACTTCATGTGATGAAAAAAAATACATCTTTGGGCATGAACAGAGAGTCCTACTTCTGAGTAAACATGACCACACTAAATTGAGGATGGGGAGAGCACTGGTGTTGAGCATTTTGGTAATTATATTAACTATTTTTATAGGATAACTATATATCAGCTGAGATCCATGCATAACTGTCCAAATCCTCCAACCCCCCACTTTTCTCTGCTGCACCCTTCCCACCACATGTCATTGCCTGGCATGTAGAAAGCAGGCAGAATAGCAGAGAAGTGTCCAGCTATTTTTCTATATCTGGATGCACAGAAATGACATCATCCTCAAGGATTTGTGGAGGGCCTCCCTATATCCTTCAAATGTCCTGATTTGGCAGGGACAGTCCTGGTTAATCCTCTCTCAGCTCACATTTTCAGCTCTTTTTAAAATTCCCAGTTTCTCTCTTTCTCTCCTCCTTCCACTTTCCCCTTTGTCTTCAGCATACTTCGGTTGCTGCAAACTAAGTTCAAAGTGCAAAAGGAGTTTGCACTCATTCAACTTTTGCCGCTTCCCCTCCTGTTCTCTGGTCAGGAAATGTACATGTTTGGTGGGTTGCAGCAGAGAGAAGGTAGATTTGACTGTAAATTGACTGCTTTGATTTATTCTGGGCAGGTAGCATAGTGAGTAAAGGTCTGAGTTATGAATCAGGAAGCCCTCTGTTTGAATCTTACCTCTGTCACAAACTTATCAGGTGACTTTAAGCAACCCACTGCCTCCCAGCTTCGGTGCCTTCTTCCACAATACTCCCATAATAGTGCTAATTTACCTTAGGGATTACAACAGGAGTTGGAAAATGGAGGGAGCAGATTTTTTCCCCACTGCTCGAGAGACTGGGGCAAGGAGCAATTGATTCAAACTGCAGGAAAAGAGATTCCACTTAAACGTCAGGAAGAACTTCCTGATGGTCAGAGCTGTTCAGCAGTGGAATATGCTGCCTCAGAGTGTGGTGGAGTCTTCTTCTTTGGAAGGTTTTAAGCAGAGGTTGGATGGCCATCTGTCAGGAGTGCTTTGAGGTGGGTTCCTGCATGGTAGGGTATTGGACTGGATGGCCCCTGTGGTCTCTTCCAACTCTCTGATTCTATGATTCTATGAAAATTGCAGCCTTCTGGGTGTTTTGGGGTTCCAGATAAATCAGCACCAACCACCATGGCAATTGGTTGGGCTCAAGATGGGGGCTACAATTCAATAGTCCACACCTAGAGGCCACAGCTCTCTCCCCAGTAGATAACACGTGTGAAATCCTTTGAACACTCTAGCGTTACTGCATTTGCTAGCCTGGATTTGGGGCTGCTAGATATTATTTTGATATCAATAATTTGGCTCTCTTCCACCACCCCTCTCCACGTGGTTGTGAGGCCCCCGGACAAGCACAGAACTAGGCTCGGCCACTAAACGCTGCAATATCCCAAGACAATACAGGCAGGCCAGAAATAGCCAGATTGCTGCTTTAGGAGACCTCTCTGCAAACACCCTTATTATGTATGCATACTACTTATAAAGAACTCCCTGCCCTGAGCAGGCAACTTGGCAAGCTGAATACTCAAATGCCAAGCACTGAGCATTTGCATACTTTGTCAATTCGGACTTAACTCAATCATGCTAAATTCTGACCTTTCCAAAGCTTTGTCTCATGCCCAAAACTCATTGTTTTCCCCAAGTACAGAATAGCCTGCAGTTACATTTCTCCCTATAAAAACCCCTGATTCTGAGACGTTCCTCGGATCGCTCTGGACTTCCATCCAACCTTGCTGCCGCTTTGTTTGGTGAGCTGTCCCCTCAGTCCCACGTACTGAGACTCCATACCAACAAACTCAGTCTTCAGGACGGGTGTCGTATCACCCAATTCAACAATCCCTCTCAAAATCCCTCTATACCACTCCAACCTTTATTTTCTATAGGTACTTGTGTGAGTGTGTTGCATACACTGTTTGTCTGTATTTAATAAAATCTCAATTATTCTTGAACTTTGGTGTGCTCCTTGGCTTGGCCTGACCCCGTAGACATTGGGTAAAAGATTCCGCTGCATTGCCCTGCCTCTCACATTGATAACTTGTGCTCTAGCTAATTTCCCCAAACTTAGTTAATTGAGAGAGCATATAGGTGTCCCTCACAGGACCCCCAGTAAACAGGGTAACACTAGAGTCTAGAGATCTGTACAAGTAAACCACTCTTTCTGCTTTTCATGCTGCTGCTGCTCTTCCTTCTCTTCCTCCTCTCTGTCTTCTTTCCTCCTTCTTTACTTATTGATATGTAGCACTGCCTCTTCATACTATAAAGCCCTCCAAATACTTTGGACTTTAATTCCCAGAAACTCCAAACAGCATGGCCAGTGATAAAAGATTCTACCCCAAAGGTACCCCATTCCATCATACTTTGGTATCTAGACAGTGTCAGACCAGGTTAGTATTTGAAGGAAGACCACCAGGGAATACCAGGTGCCATAAGCTACGTTTCAGAGGAAGATGATGGAAAACTGCTTCTGAGTCTTCTTAGCCTAAGAATACCCTATGAAATTCATTGGGTCACCATAAGTTGGCAGGCAACTTGAAGGTACATACCAGATCATCCAACTTTCAAAATTTGTTGGAGACAGTCTTAATTAATCCTCTGGCACCCTGGTCTTAAAATGTGCCAGTTTTTGTCTCTCATTTTTCTCTTTTGTCCTCAGCTTACCTCAACTGCTGCAAACTGAGTTCATAGTGCAAAAGTGGTTTGTGCTCAACTAACTCAACGGGAAAAGGAAAGGAGGGGTGGAATCTTGTCCTTTTGAGTTGGCTCAGGCAAAAAGAAACTGCTGCAGCCTCTCCTAGCTTGTGTGTTCTTCACTGATAACTTTTGTCAGCATTGCCATACTTTGATGCTGCTTAGCCACTCATATCCTGGTTTTCATCTGTGAAACATTGGAGGGTATGCATCGACTACAACTACTATTAGTCCAAAAGACATGAAGGATCAAATATTTCCTCACCTCACTGTATAATACATGGCAGAGAATTGCCATCTGCCTGGTGGCACCAGAAAGGGTTGCTTCCAGTTGACATCCTCGGCAGATCTACAGACATAGTATATGGGGAGGGAGTAGAGATGTAGGCATCACCTCCAAGCCTGTAATTTGGCCTCCATTACAGAGATACTGCAGACAGACTTGCAGGCCTGGCCCCTCTCAGCCATACTCAACCATTATAAAAACATGTGCTGCTAGAACAAGTCAAAGAGCTCTCTCTGAGGCTGGTATCTTGACCCTCTAGAGCGGAGGCAAGTGGAACAGAAGGGGAAATGGTACCAAGTCTATGTTCATTATTTACAAGGCACAGCATGAGAAGCAGACCATGAGCAAAAAGCTCCCCTGGGCCATGCAATTGTTGGAGGCGGTGAGCACATTTTGCTGCCTTTGCAGTTTATCCTTTGTGTGCACTTTGCCAGTGCTCTCCCCATCCCTCCATGCTGCTTCTCCTTCCTCACGAGGACCACAGAGCTGATAGAGAAGCGAAAGAGTGTTTTCTAGTGTGAGGTGGCTGGATAGCAGGGAAGAAGGAACCGATGCTGATTTGCTCTTATGCAGATTTTCTACCTCTGAACTTTCTCCCTCCCTCCCTCCCTCCCTCCCTCCCTTCGAGTTTCTGCTGATAACTGAAAGCAGCGGTTCCTCAGGTCTGATTTTATCAAATGCATGCCTGGCACAAGGAGTTAAGGAAGGCTTTCCAATATTGAACTACCATCCCAGCCCCAGAGATCTTGTCAAAGTAAAAACATGATCACTAAAAGCATAATTCATTTTGCTACATGAATCCTCCGCACAAGTAGACCTCTGAAGCCCAGAAGTTCAGGCCTCTGGCAACCTGCACTCAGCTCTGTATGGACACACTAAATATAAATGCAAATATAGGCATAGCATAAAACAACACACTAAGCATATATTCCAAGATATCAGGGTGGGCAACTTGTGGTCCTCCAAATATCCTTGAGCTGTAACTCCCATGTTTCTGTATCATTGGCTATGCTGGCTATAGAGGATGGGAGTTGTATTCCAACAATATCTGGAAGGCCACAGTTGCTCATATATGTATTCATGCCAAGAATACTCATTTTAATAAAATGACCTCTGCTGAGTCTGTGGCAACTTCCACTTGGCTTCGCACCTGGCTTCGCACTATGGGGATGGGATGGTAGCAGTCTGTTGGCTGTGCATGACATTGTTGTGGTCCCGCTGCCATCCTGCCCCCACCTGTCACAATCATGGGATATTTACTTAACAGATTAAATCTATTAAGTGCCCACAATTGTGCGATGATCCCATCCTTACCTGCCATGCAGAAGGGCAGGAAGCCTGATGGAGGCATTTCCTTCCCCAGCAAAGCATGGGAAAGAGCCCGGCTGTGCTACAGAAGATAGGTGCATGTCACTCGCATTCCCTTCTGTAGGGAGTTGTGTTCCCATCATGCTCTCTTCCCAGCAAAGATGCTGCTGGGATTGTGATGGGAGCATGACGGAATAAAGTAACATGTGGAAATGGCCTCTGTGCACACACATATAAACTCTAGCTATAAACACATAGCAGAAATAGTGAGAACACACAGAGGAAACAGTGGAAAGAGGGTGACAGCAGAAAGAACATCACACATATGCTAGACACACACATGGCTAGTTCCTGCGCTGACATGGAGCAAAACAGGTTTTTCCAAGGTCTTACTACACAATTTCTAGTTTGTCCGGTAGACTTCCCTAGATATGACATGCACCTAGTGTGCACTTGGCCAATGCCATCTGCACTGTACTGCATATCTGTTACATATCCATTAGTACCACATAGAGGGCAAATTTGTTATTGAAAACAGAAGTTCAAACCTTTCATCTATACCAGCTGAACAAGTTCAGGACCTGTTTTTCATTATATATATATCAATTTCTAGTTCGTTTGAACATAAAGGTATATCAGCTTCCTTCCTGTCTTGGTATGCAACTGCTGTATTTGAGAAGTAGATCTCATGTTTCTGAAAAATCTGAAAATCCTGATTTGGAGAGTTAGGTTCATTTGATAATAAAAATGAAATGATTTGGGTATGATATCATAAGATGCAGGAAGTCTTTCTTGCTTTAAAGGAAGATAAGTTAATAAATACATACATAAATATGAGATTAATATTTCATAAAATAACAGTTATGAGTGGTAGATAAATAAGAACTTAATATTTCATATGTACATGCATCACATGAGTGCAATAAGCAGTTCCTACCACTTACACACACATACCATGAATGCAACTTACGTATTTTTCATTGCCCAGTGCCACAATATTGTTTCCCCAAGTGGCAGGCCGTTTGAGAAGCAGACTTCTCCAATCCCAGCTTCCTTCCCAGCAAATAATACTAACAGACATATAAGTGGAACTTGCAACAAAGTATGGAGCACCAAGTGCCTCTTGCTCAGTGTACTAACTAGCTAGCTGGCTAGTGATGACCCCTTCCAGGATCTTTCCATTTAGTCCTTCTGCACTCCTTTCTGATAACCAGAGTCCCCAACATTGTTCTGAAGTTGAAGGGGCTCAACATTGCAAGGAAGATTGCTGTTAATTTTGCATGCTTGCAGGGGGAGAGCAAATCAGTTTTCCCATCCATTATCATTCAAGCATCCTTAAATATGAAGACTCTTGTAAGCACAAAGTGTAAATAGAAGGGTCCACCATGTCTTCAGTGTGCCTTCGTTCCAAGCAAGTAGCCTTTATTATTCCTGGGGAGTAGAAGCTCAACAACAATAGCTATCTTAATGTTTCTTAGTGTTTGATCACTTAGTACACTTCTGATTGATAATGTCTGAGGAGGACTCTTCTTGATGGTCCAATTTTGCCAAATCATTTGGGTGGGAGGGTGGGCGAGAGTTCAGCCCCTCCAGTCTCGTGTTGGCAGGGTTTAAAGCCCCCACCCCACCTCATCTGTTCCAAAGTCTGTGCCCTTTGCAAGAATCTTGTTATATTTTTGCTTTATTTATGCAGGCTTCCCCCACTTATCTGACAGGTTATGGACCAGAGCACTATCAGAAAATGGAATTAGTTGAATATACTGTCCTGTAGGGAGCATGAAGGACTTATGGAGGTTCACTTGGGACTGATTACACACATGCTGCTTGTAAAGTCTCTCTGCCAGCTTAGTGCCTTTCCTCCACCCCTCAGCTCACTTTGCAAGCAGCATATGTAAGTGAGCAGTTCTAAGCAAGCCTCTGTAAGCAAAAAGAACTGACGAAAAAGCAGAACCCCTGTCAAATTAATGGAACTTGTCCTTAATTTGGGAAGTGTCAAAAGAGCAAGTCATTAGATAACCGTGCATCAAAAGGTGGTGGCTTTCTAGTTCTAAGTTCTAGGGAAAAGACTGAAGGAGGAGGAGAATAGTAATAACATCATCTCGTATGTCCAAGCAGGCTGTTAACAATATTATAAATTCCTTGTTCTTTTAATGTAAACCAAGCATATCCATGTTCCCTTGTCAGAGGCTAGAAAGCACAGCACAGTACAAGGGAAAAATTGAACGATGGCCCTTTTCACATGTGGGCGGGGAAACGGGCAGGTCCACGTGGAAATGGGGCTTATCTTTATTCCATCACCGCGTGGAGCAGCCCGCTTTGCTGCTCCACACTCGGCGGCGTCCGCGGCGTCTGCTGCATCCGGCAGCACCCAAAATGGTGGCTTCTGACTGACGGAGGCTCTCCGCCAGTCAGAGAAGCTCGCCAGCCAGAAATCCCATCCCCCGCGCAATCTGCAGGCACGCCCTTGCGCACACCTGCAGATCTATACCAGCGCTGCAACGGGGCTGGACGGGGCTACATGCCCCGTGCCTTTTAAAACCCACAGGACAAGCGGTTTTTCAAAAGCACGGGCGGCGCCTCTTCCGGTCGCCCCTGTGTGGATTGGGGTGTGGATTTACTCTAAAGTAATCCACTCCAATCCAAGTTACGGTGTAGACGACCTCCGCGGAGGTTGCTCTACACCGTTTTTTTAGCCCCATGTGAAAAGGGCCTAGGACTCCAAAAAGCTCCCTGCTTGTGTGGCCATCAGTTATACTAAAACAAAGCAAAGCAAAACAAAACAAAACAAATATGTTTCACATTTCCAAACTCAGGCTATCTGCAAGTGTTATTTTGCCCTGTGTGACATTGATCGTGACATTCTTCACACCTCTGATTTAGATCAAAGAACATGAGTGCTCCAAGTCATTGCTGCGGAGTGGTCACCAAAGGCGGGAAAACCAAAATGATAGGAACCAGAGATCTGAACATTAACACATCTTTGTTCCATTTGAACTACAGCTGCACTGTTTACTTGATCTCAGTTCCCCTACTATACATTTGCATATTCTCCCATTTTTGAGGGACAACCCGAATTAACCCTCTGTTATCCCACTTTTCAGCTACTTTTAAAATATCCCAGTTTCTCTCTCTTCCTCCTGTTTCCCTCCTTTGTCCTCGGTTTATATCAACTACTGCAAATTGAGTTGAAAGTGCAGAAGTAGTTTACATTTTAATAACCTAGCAGGAGGGGGAGGACAGGAGGGGACAGAATCTTGCCCTTCCTTGTGGGCTGAGAGAAAAGTAAATTGCTGCAGCCTTTCCTGGCCTGCAGGACATTTCGACCATACTCTAACCACATATGTTTCAGTTTTCATCGGTAAAATGTTGTAAAGTATGCAATGGAACATTGAGAACTGAGTCCCAGGGTTATTGCATGTAAGAATGAAATCAGGAAGTCCTATTATGCAACTTCAGGGCAGAGTTCAGTGTACATATAAATAAATTTCCCGTAAGTTGACTGTTCCTCCCTTTTTAGTAGATTAATGAATGACAGTTTGTCTTGCCTGCCTTGCACCATGGGCAATGTTGGTACAGAAGTAAAGTCTCTCATTCCTCTTAGGCTCTGCCTTCCCTGGGAACAGTGCACAAGCTTTGGCAACCAGTTCACATATTCCCCTACAGTGGCTGGCTGAATGGAGCTGTCAGTCTCTGTGGTGGTGATGTAGCCCACATGAATGGGAAGATAGTGTTATATCTAAGGCTGGGCAAGGTATTGATTCCACGGCCAACTCTCCAGCTGCCTTTGGTGCTGTGGGGTGTGGAGAGCTGAACATGAATGACCGGGATCTTTGAAGTACCAGGGACAAAACTTGAGCAAGGCCCCATTCAGTGCACTGACACAAAAGGCTTTGAAGCACCTCCAGGAGAAAGGCAGTTTTTCAGAGAAAATCTCACTCTGCCTCCATAGCACTCTGCCAAGTGGTGATGTTATTGCAGGAAGAGAGGGACACGGGAAAGCATCTTCTCATCCTGGGTGGGCTCCAAGGCCTTTTGTGTGATGCTAAGCTCCCAAGAGCTGAAGCAAGGTAGAATGGCCACACAGTGCCAGCTCGGAGTAAGAGAACTAGAGACACCGTATTTGTTGTGAAACTGTACCATGGAATGCCATTTTAGAATGATACTCTAATTCCTTCCCTTCTTCTCTCTCCATCTCCCATCCTGTTTCCCCACAGCTCTACCTCCAGAACCTCTTTCAAAAATACCTTGCGTGTTTGAGCCATCAGATATCAGAATCATCTATATCTGTAGCCTAGAGTCTGGGAAAAAATTACCCTTTTTGGACTACAGGGTCTCAGAATTTCCACTATTCATGCTGTTTAAAAGATTTGGGCAGTTGTGGTGCAAAAAAGTTATTTTTGCCAACAGCAACTACAGTGGTTTACCCAGATGACCATGATTTCTTCCAGAGGGTCTAGATGCCAGTCTAGAATATTTCTTTTCACAAAAGAACCTATTGCAGTGGTTTCCAAAGTTGAGTCCTTCAGGGTTTTGGGACTGCAACTTCCAGAAGCTCCAGCCAGCACAACTGACAGCCAGATATTGTAGGAGATGGAGTCCAAAACATCTGAAAGAGCAAGTTTGGGAATCACTGGTCTGTTAGTTTGCTAGGGTTGCCAGGTGAAATAACAGAAGGGCTCCTGTGCCTTTAGTGGTTGTGCAAAAGAGGAAATTTCATCAAGTGTTGCTCTCATGATAGGTGGCATCAGCTGAAATTTCCTCTGCCACACAACTATGAAAAGCATAGGGTCCCTTTCCCCTGTTTCATCTGACAACTGTACACACACACACACACACACACCTACTCCTACATCTACTTACTACCTAGCCTTTGATCCCTACCTTCTTGTAACTATCACTTCCAGGCCAGCCTCAACACAGAGACTCTCCTGGCAGCCTAGGCTGCTATGCTTGAGCTAGAAGTGTGATGTCTGAGTTCAAACAGATATGTGAGGCTGGAATGGAAGACACCTAATTATTGCTCCTTGGATTCATTCAAGAAGACTTGCTGTGTTTAAAGAGGAGGAGAAGATCTCTGGCAGAGAGATCCACCAGGGAAGTACCAAGAATGAAAGCAGAAGTAGAAAAGGTCTCTTTGGACTCCTGAAGTCCTCGTACATCCTCCTACCAGAATTCATGCTTGTTACATCAAACAGGGACCTTAGTACTGCTTTTAAGATATGGGGCTCAACATTGTCAGGGATATTGGTATTAATTTTGCCTACCTGCAGGTACTTACAAGAGGAAGGTAATTTACTTTTCCCTTCCATTATCACTGAAACATTCTTAAATATGAGGACTCTTACGAGCACAGTGTGTATGCAGAAATTCACTCCATGTCATCAGTGTAGCTTACTCCCAAGTAAGGCTGCATAGGTAGCCTTTATTAGTCCTAGGAGGGCTCAGTGACAATAGCTGCCTTAATACTTTGATTTGCTCAATCATTTAGTAAATTTCTAATTAATAATTCCTTGGGAGGCTGAACTGCACAGAAGTCTTGGTGCACAATTTTGCCTGATCATTTTCAGGGCCTCAGACCCTTTAGCCTAGTTTCAGAGGGTTCAAGCCCCCCTCATCATTCCAGAGTTCGTGACATGTATAGTTTTCTCCTCCCCATCTATGTTGTCACGATAGATTTCTATCTTGTTTTTTTCCCCTCAGTACTTCGTGAAGCTGAGGCTGGTTATGAAAGACAAATAAAACAATAAAACCACTATGAAAATGGCAATGATCCATAAAACACCATAAAAAGCAGCACATTAAAATTCCATCTTGCAATGCTTCATAAGCTACCTGAAAGGAAAAGAAACAAAACAAAACATTGTTGCCATCAGGAAACTTCTAAGCGACTGAGCAAGGTAAGCCTCATGCTGGAGGGAATTCCACAAATCTAGCACCAGCATGCAGTAACTCTCACTCTAAATAGCAGCATCCCTCCATTCCTGAGCTTAGAAACGTTACTTCTTTGGACCACAACTCCCAGAATCCCCACTGGGTAAAGACTGTAGGAGCCATAGTAATTGACAGCTGATGGCTTGCATATCAGAAGGAAGGAGAACCAGTTCTCAATTTTAGTCCAAACTTTGAAGGAACTATCTAAGGTGCTGTGCCTGTTTGCAGAGAATAAGATTCTGAACCTTGGATAGCCCCTTTAAAGTCTGAACTAAAACCCAGAATAGATTCATCATCCAACTGATGTGGAGGCCACCAGCTGCCTGGAGCTGTAGTCCAAACAAGTAGCTAGATAGGCTCACTAATTGATTCTGCGAATTGTATTCCAAAAAGTTTTTCCCCGGTAAACTTTCCTCCCTTCTCCTTACATCCTGCCACTCTGTCCCATCTGTAAGAGGTCCACATATCTTACTGATGTTGCAAAATGTTTCACCATGGCCAACAGAATGAACAACTGCCAGAAGCAATGGGCTTATAAGTATGTGGATAAAGGGTGATGGAGAAGGCAATCAAGGCAATAAGGAAACTAGCATGTGTGGTGGGTCATTCCCCACAGTAGGTTGCCGTGTCATTTGTACATAATTTGCCTGACAGGTATTCCAGCTTTTGGAGGAAGGACAATATAGAGCTGTCAAGTTATGGAGGAAACTGGGTTTTTATAAGTATTACCATCTTGAGTAAGAGAGAAATTGCAGAAAATGTAAAGGTCACTACCTGTCTCTTCCAGCAAGTGCTCATGATCTAGGCCATCAGAGGAGGGGAAGGGCATTTTCTCAAGCAACTGAAGTGAACGAAAGTAATCAGCAAAGCAGTTGTGTGGGAGGGATGCTCCTGTGATATGCCCAACCAATGCCCCAAATGTAAAGCTGTCTTAGTCCAGCAATGTGTATGCTATACAGAAACCAAATACCTCACATGCTTGGCACAGACTTGAAGGTTTTTACTAACTTTTGGAATTTATTCTGCATCCACTTGACTTGAAAGAGAACTATGACCACAACAAATCCTTCACTCCAGTGATTCTTAATCTGAGGTCCATGAAGCTCTGCTACTGGACACCATCAGCAGCAACAGTAACTGGGATGTGGCAGTAAGTGTGTGTTTGTATGTCCAAACTGCTCCCTCATTTGCAAACAAGGGAGCACTTTGGGCACTCTGCTGCCATGTATACCCTTGCTATCATGTCCCTGATGAAAGAAACACAGCACTATCCATGTGCCCATGCCCAGACAGCTACCTCACTTCCAAACAGGGAAGGACACACACTTCCACTGGTGTGTCCCTGATAAAAGGAGACCAGGAAACCTACTGAGTGACCTCAGGTACATCACAATCCCTTAGCCTTACAGAAACACAAAAGCGACACATCTTGCAAAGAAAGCGCCCATGATAGGGTCACCTAAGGATTGCCATAAGTCAGCAAAGTGGAGGTATATGATAGCTAGAAAGAACCTCCCCTGCAGAACTTTATTGTTGTGTGCTTTCAAGTCGCTTCTGACTTATGGCAACCCTAAGGTGAACTTATCACTTTTTTGCTTTTGTTTTTGTTTTGGCAAGATTTGTTCAGAGGAGTTTTGCATTTGCCTCCTTCTGAGGCTGAGAGAATGTGATTTGCCCATGGTCAGTCAGCGTCTTTAGAAAGGAAAGAAAGAAAGAAAGAAAGAAAGAAAGAAAGAAAGAAAGAAAGAAAGAAAGAAAGAAAGTCTTCAATAAATAAATATTCAAATATTTAAGTAAATATTTGGGTATTTAAATCTAAATTTAAATATTTAAATCTTAAGTTTTGGCGGTCCTTGGCAACAAATTATATGTACAGGAGGTCCCCATTAAAGAAAAGGTTAAGAACTACTTCCTCACCCCATAGGCCAATGGAATCTCATTGAAGCTGTAACCCTGTCCTGATCTGGAAGCAAATCCCATCAGTAAGACTTACTTATGAGATGACATGTATAGGATTGCTCTGTGCAACCCACCTCTGACTTCTAAACCCTGCCCCTTGTGTTATAATCAGAGTCTGAGAAAGTTACTTTTTTTGGATTACAGTTTGCAGCATTCCATAGCCATTGGCCACACAGATTGGGAGATTTGCGGAGTTTTATAGTAGTCAGTTCTCCATGTTTGTGGGTTTGACTTTCATGGATTTGATTATCTGCAAGTTTCTCCAACCCCTTCCCTCCCACCCCCCACAGGTACTCCTTTTCCAGAAAAACCTTCTTTTTCAGCAGCTCCAGCCAGGCCACACAGCCCTTTAAAAACCTGCCACTGTTCCTCCTCCTCTTTTTCCACCAGCTGCTGCCTGACCAGCTAAGGACGGCTTGTGCAGCCCAATTTCTCAGTACCACAAACCATCTCCCAATGCCCTCCACACCCAAGGAAGAAGATGCGCAAGAAAGAGGAAGTATAGGGCCACTATGCTGACCGACCCCTTTCTTTCTCCTTTCTCTAGCTTGGTTTGGACACTGGATGCTCATTCTATTCTCCATGCCTTAGCCCTCTTCCCAAAGACACATACACACACATTTTGATATTTGCAATTTTTCCACTTTGGCAGGGGGTCCTGCACCACTAACTCTAGCTAATGTGGAGGGATGACTGAAGTCTAAAAAGGTTACTTTCAGGAGGTCTGAAGATAAGGCTGACATCACAGCTGTAAGGCCAGAAGTTCATTTTTTAAAAGCGAGGAACTGGGGCTGCGAGGAGGAAGAGAGCCAGGATACTCAGTATGTCAATTTTATTTTGTTTTGCATCCAATACCCATCAGTATTTTATCTGCTTGTTCATTACAGTGGTGGAGCTTTCCCAAATAGCATACGGCACTGCCCCCAATCTCTCCCTACATAGATCTAAGACTGCAGCAGCCCTCATGCCAAATCTGACCCATTTCTTTGCCTCTTCCTTTAAATGGCTTGTACGTGGCTTGTTCTCTCATCCCTTTCATTAAAAAGGCAACCGCGCCAAAGCTATGTATAGATCACAGCATCCTCTCCCGGCTCGTCGCACTTTAAAAAAAGAAAGACAGGAAGAGAAGAAACCAACAAGCCTCTCTTGTAATTTCAACCTCCCTCTTTTTCGTCTCCCTTCCCTTTTAAAAGCACCCTTTAATAAGGCGATCCCTGCAGCTCCCCTGCTCATGGATGGAGCTGGCATCTCTTTAAGGCTGCTGGAGTAAGCTGTAGCAGGCCAGCCAGCCATTCTGCCAGCCTGCCAGCCAGCCAGCCAGCCGCACCTGATAATGCAGCAGCAAAAGCGGCGGCGGTAGCAGCAACGCAGGGGAGGCGGGGGAGGCAGGCAGGAGCGGAGGCAGGGAACATTCCTCCTGTCCTTGGATGAACTCCTCTGCTGGCTCGCTCATTAGAGATGCTGCCATGCGGCTGCCGCCTCCTTGGGAAGCTTCTTGCACACAGGGATATTTTTAGTGTCTGCTTTATACTCCGAGCAGGAACTTCTGCATTACTCTTGCTGTGTAAAACAGGCTGTCAAAGGGGCTGCCAAGGCAACTAGCTGCAGTTCAACCAGTTTCCTCCAGCTGGGACTTAAAAGGCTTCAACTGCAGTCAGGGCTGGGGGTGGTGTGGGGGAGTATCACCCATCTTGCTGGCAGTCCCTCTCCCTCCCCTGCCGTGGGGATCTCTCACACCCAGGCAGGGGCAGCAAGGCTTCTCCAATGACAACTACCTGGAGACACGGCCTTGGCATGGAAAGGTGGGCAAGAAGGGGCAGGAAGCCTAAACAGTGTGGGTGGAAGGAGGAGCTGGAAAGAGGGAGAAAGAGAGACAGTAGCACCTACTGCCAAAGTCAGAGAGGGGAAGCTGGCACAATGAGTGCACCATCCTAACACCATAATTGATGACCCTCTGGTGGTATTGTGCTTGATATCTGCTCCATCGGTTCTGCTGCTTTTTATAATTTGCCATCCTGTTTCCTCTGCTCATGGAGAGGCTGTACTGGTCCCCAGAGCCCCACTCTTGACTTATTTTTTTTGTCCCCATGTTCCCTATCGGCATAAACCATGAGGGCTTTCTGAAAAGTAAATGCTGAGGTACTTTGTTTCTGAAAAGGAAAAGGTAGGATTCTTAAGAAGCTGCCCTTAGCATCATATCCCACTCCCCACCCCCACCACACATACAGAGCCACAAACCAAGCTCTGGTCATATCAACTGGGTGTGAAATTTTCAGCACTCTCTGGCTAAGGATAGTCTCAGAGTCTGGAGAAGGTTTGGCCCTGGGGGATTCTAGGAGCCGCAGTCTAAAAAGCAAACTTTTCCAAGCTCTGAATATGGGGTGTTGTCAGAACCTCTTCATGCACATACACATCTGCATATATCTGTGTGTGCATGCACGTGCATGCAAACATACACACACATCTACTCATTCTCCTGAGAGTCCATACTGAAAAGACTGGGCCTTGGTGACCAGGCTCCATGCATATCTAACACATTTTGGCCAAGATGCAATAAGCACGGTGGCAGAGTACAAGTCTAACACCATCCTTACTTTAGCACTGGAGTATGCATGGAGGTTGTTCCCTCTTTCCCATATTCTCCCCAGTGGGCAAAAACAGTTGGGGGGAGGGGCTTCCAGGTGCTGCTTCATCTCCAGCCCACTGATTAGCACTGGGGGATTTGTCCAGGTGTATTCCACCCACTGTTGAGTAGACAGGGAAGAAACAGCCACTTCATGCCACTCCTCCTCCTCCCCACCAGGTGTGTAAAGATGGCCAGAATGGCCAGTCTGCACCTCTGCAGCCAATCAGCAGTCAAGGGCATGGAAGTGTGCCAATGAACCCTCCAGTTCCAAATGCACACCAGGTCCAACAGTCATTGCACAAGAAGATACAAACTACTTCCTTCCACGATTACCCAAATAATCCATACTCAGGAGGTACACTGATTGACTGTGGGGGTTCTGCCTGTTTACATTACCAAGAGGATTCTAGCTTTTGTAAGCAAAGCTGGAGTTCAAGAGATCCACCATCAATGCCACATCAAAAGTTTCAATAAACCTAATTGAGTCCAGTATCCCAAAATTAAGCCAGCATTTCCACTAGTTTAGGCCAATCCTGGCAAAGAGCCAGGTGCCTAAGCACCATTCATGTGTATTCTGGCTAGCAGCTTGGATTTTTGAGGGCTTCCGATGCTACTCCAGGGATGGCTGAATACAGGGACTACAAGGGTGGTGGCAAATCCATGGTTTCTTCTCACCTAGCCACTTCCCTCTTCCTCCTAGCTTGATTATAACTGACTGCATTGAAATAATATAATTGAAGCCACCCAAGTGGATCCTGCTTTTAAAAAGTATGCATTGGAATGGTGTGGAAGGGAATTCTCAATAATCAGCTCCCATGCTTCTTATGCTAAGTGTTAAAGGAATATTACTTAACCTCCACCTGAAAGTCATACTCAGTCCTGCAACCCTATGTGCACTTAGCTCTCCTCTGAAAGATGGATTTCAACATATATGTAGGAAATCCTTCCAGTTCTGGACTTCTCCTAAGAACTCTGGATGGCAAGGAACTACTGTGGTGTAGTGGCTTTGATCAGAATTTGAATTCCCGCTAAGCCACAGAAACCCACAAGGTACCCTTGGGAAAATCACATTCTCTCAGCCTTAGAAGATGACAACGGTAAATCACCACAGAATAAATGTTGCCAAGACCCCCTCACCCCCCACATGATAGGGTTGCCATACATTAGATTTTGTCAGATCCTTCTGGAAAGGGCAAGATTCCACCTTCTCCTCTCCTCTCCCTCTTGCTCAGTTTACTGGATGCAAACTATTTTTGCATTTTGAACTCAATTTCCAGCAGCTGAAGTAAGCTGAGGACAAAGGAGGAGGAGAGAGAAACTGAGAAATTTTAAAAACATCTGAAAAAGTGGGATGATAGAGGATTAATCAGGATTATCCTTGCTGTATCAGGACAGTGAGAACATATACTCTGAGGATTTCATCAGGTGTGATTCCTCCCTTTGTTTGTTTGCTTGTTTGTTTTTTCTTTCTTTCTTTCTTTCTTTCTTTCTTTCTTTCTTTCTTTCTTTCAAAAAACATGGGGGAGGGGCAATGAAAGCTCAAAAAATGGCCTTGGAACTTCCTGTTGCCCATGGGCCATGTGATTCCTACTTCTGGTTTAGAAGAATATCAGTGTCTATGTGTGTAGTTGTGTCTGACCATTGAGAGTGGAGATTATCTCCCTCTTGACCCAGGACAAATTTTCCCCTGAAGGTCCTGGATCACAGAAGGTTCTCAGGATTCATTTAGGGCACTGATCAACTGGCAATCTTACTATAAAATAATCATTATATGTCAGTTTCTTAAGATGGTAGACAGGAGCAGAAGCAACAAGATATTGATGGGGAAGACATGGAACCTGAGTACATTTCTATGCATGTGTGCAAGAGTACGCATCTACTAGGACTATAAAACAAGCACAATGAGCCAGTTCTACCAGTACAAGGAAGTGGTTTGAATTTCTGACTATGATCTGGGAGACTCAGGCCATTTCTGCACTAGACTGTTATAGTGCCATTATTCCACTTTCAACATCCTATGGAATCCTTGGGTTTGCAGTTTAGGGAGGGGCCTTTTGGAATAATGGCACTATAACAGTCTAGTGTGGAAAGGGCCTCAGATTCAAAACTCCACTCCACCATGAGGCCAATTGGATGTACAACCTTGGGCCGCTCACTCCCTCACATACCTAGCTCAGAGTGTTGTGGCAGTAAAAGAGGGCAGATAGACAACCATGTATATTGCCTTGAGGAAATTTTGGGCAGACAAGGCATAAACAGAGAATGTAATATAGCAATTGCTTGAGCTAGAAAGAAGAAGCAACAAGATGACACTTTTAATTGCATGTTACAGGCGCACCATAATAGAAAAAGAGAGCAATGTGCAGTTGTTGCCAGAGAGATCTTTCATACACGGTGAAACTGAGGTAGCTATTTAAAAAGAAAGGCCAGAATTGATCTAATGCCATCAACATCAAAGAATCATAACATTTTAGATTTCCCCTTACAAAGGTAAAATAAGGGGCAACGTAAAATAAGTATCTCTCCTTACAGCCAAGTTTGGAAGCCTTTGGCATTCCTGATTGTTTGGCCTAAACCCCTCATAATCTCTTATTACTGGCTACGCTGAGGAGGGGGAACAGATGGGAAATTCTAGGGTGAAACATCCTGAAACTCCAAAGGTATTCCATACCTTCCTTACAATGAAGGGCATCTTGTAGACTACAGAGCACATAGAAATATGGCAGGGGAACACGTTCCACATGAGATATTCTACCTTCTAAAGTTCATGGAAACTGAATTCCCTCCTAAGTACACTTTACCTTGTGTTTTCCCACCAGAGATCCTCTTGGACTAATGCTATACAATGACATACAGTTGTTTCCATGGTAATTATGGGAAATAAAATGGCAGCTGCCCAACACCAGAGAAGGTCCGCCTTCCACAGGAAGAATATAGCTGTGAAACTGAGTGGCAGCAGAAAAAGAAGTTGAGGTGGGGTGCCCCCCCCCATTTAATCCACAGGACTTCTGGCTCAGCATCAAAGTACTGGCTGTCTGGAAAGTCATAAGTTGCCCACCATCGTTGTCAATATGTTCTGAGAAAAAGGATGTACTGGGCATTGGAATGTGGAAATCTGATCAGATGTTTCTGACCATGCAAAATTGAGTCCCTGAGCTGTCCAATTAGAATATCACACCTAGGCTTTATTAATCTTGCTGGTTGTGCCCATCAAAAAAACCACTCTTTGTAACACAGGATTGCTCAGGTGAGCTGACATGACTCTTACCGAAGGACCCTGACTTTATTTGCTGTCAGCCAAGGTACATACAGAGAGAAAGGGCTTCCCCTTTACAATTCATTTCTATGGTAAAAACTTCTGTTCATGATATAAGGGTCCCTTTGTGTTCAGTCTTTTCCTGGAGGGTGCCAACAGCAACACAGGTTCTGTTTCTCAAAACCTGGATTGAGGATTTGCAATCAATGTTTCTTTGATTTATAGCAGTAATTGTTCCCTGGGTTGCTGTGATGGAAGGAAGAAATGCTCGCTAATCTGGAGCACTACTGTAGACCAAGGGTTTGCCCCATATCCCAGAGGTACTGAAACAAACAGAATAGCACCACCGTCTGGTGTGAGGAAGGATCATGGGAAGGACCAATATTGTATCACTATATGAAATACAGGCACAGATGCTGAAAAGATTTTAACAAATAAGATTCATGTACGTGCACAACCATATGCATGAACACAAAGCAAATATGCAGTAATGGACATGGGTATACCATCAGGAGGGTAGAGAACTGCATAGACACACAAAGTGTCTTCTGATAATGTAGGGATGTAGAAACCACATTTCAGCTCTCGTCCTTGGAAAATATGCTGATTCGTATCTTTAGGACTGAAGCCTGTGCCAGTTATGTCATTACAGAATTTGACCCACAGAGGCTTAGATCCTACATTTCCTTAGCAGACTGTAAAAGAACACCAACAGAGTTACATTCCACTCGTATTATGCAATCCCTGTATTAGGTACCACTGTAGCACAATATAAGTGGATCACTGCTAAAGGCACATGGCTGACACCCCCTTGTATAATTGCAATGCATAATGTGATACATGTTCTGCATTGGGCCTCTCAGCCCCATTACAGCAAAAGCAGAGGCCCATTACAGATAGAATACACCCTACCCAATGCACATCAGGACCTGTTCCTCATGTAGACCATCACTTCTCTCACCTCAGGTGGATACATTTGTTGTACAATGTCCAGTAAAACCACTCTACAGGTGTAATGCAACTTACACCTACATATTCACTAACAGAATGCTAGACATACTTTTTTTGTTTTCTGTTTGGGATAACTCTCAGGTGTTAAAAAAGGCCCTTCTGTATAAACATTTGCAGAATTAATCCAGGCAGTATTCAAAAAGAAAGCCACGTTAATTTGTTCTAGTCTAAAAAGACAGAAAGGCCTTTGAGACTAACTGGAAAGGAGGAATTTCCAACATAACCTTTTGTGGACATAGTCTTCTTCTTTAGATGTATCAGTCCATGCAAACATGATAGATTTTTCCCAATTTGTGGACAGAATGTCCATGTAGCAAGCTTTTGCTTGCTCCAATCTGGCAATTATAAACCATGTAGATTTTTGCACAACTGTAGGGAGTATATTGAGAATTTTGGTTGAAAGGAGTGGGAATGGGAATGCTGTAAATTCTATTCAGGTGCAGTTTGTTCTAATAGTCCCCCTTTCCTTTCTTGGACTGAGTCTGGCCTGTTTGGCATAGTAGTTATAATCATTATCAGGAACCAGAGGGTGGAGCTACTGGGGGCAGGGGCAGGGAATGAAGACATTGTTATTGACTGCCTTCAAGTCATTTCCAGCTTATGGTGACCTTAAGGTGAACCTAACACAGGATTTTCTTGGGCTGAATGTGTGATGCACCCAAGGTCACCCAGTGGGTTTCTGTGGCTGAGAGGGGAATTGAGTCCTGGTCTCCAAGGTCATACTCCAATGCTCAAACCACTACATCACACTGGCTCTCTACACCATGCTGCCTGTCTATGAAGGCATTGTCCCCCAAAAATAATTCTGTCCCTCCTAAATAAAATTTTCTTCCACACCACAGATCTCTAGAATTGCAGTAACTGAAAACTTCCATTGAGCATTTTAAAAATACAATTTAAGCATCAAAAGAAAAGGGACAAGGGGCAAAGTTACCAAGGGAATGCAAACACAGCAAATATAATAGTTCCAGGTGTGAATGGTTTTCAGTAGCCATTTCCACTCTACACTGTTATAGTGCTATTATTCCACTTTCAACATCCTGTAGAATTCTAGAGTTTGTAGTTTACTGAGGCCAAAGAGCTCTCTGGCTGAGAATTCTAAATGCCCCTCCCAAAATTGCAAATCCCAGGATTTCATAGGATGCTGAAAGTGGAATAACAGCACTATAGCCCTTTTCGCACGGGCTTTCTGTCGAGCGAGAGCCCTGTGAACCTCGCGGGAGTGGGAGCGTCGCTCTGCATGACGCACTCCCACTTCTGCCACGCTCACAGGGCTGCAGCGGCACGATCGCGGGTTTTTTGATTTATCCTCAAAGCAAAAATCACCCGCGCTCGTGCAATGCTCCCGGCGCCCACGCGCACTTACCTCCTGTGCGGAGCGTCGGGGAGGCGGCCAGGTCGCACTTCCTTCCCTCCGCCCCTGCGGAAGGAAGGGGTGGGGTGGGGCGGGGCTCTAGCGCGACGGACGCGACAGCCTCCTGCTTCGCGCGAGCGGGGAGGGTGGCTCGTGCGAGAAGCCTCCTCCGGGAGGCTGCCGCTTCCCCCTCGTTCCTTCGCCTGCGGAAGGAATGAGGGGGAAACGGCAGCCTCCCGGAGGAGGCTTCTCGCGCGAGCCGCCCTCCCCGCTCGCGCGAGAAGCCTCAATGCGAAAAGAGCCTATAACAGTGCAGTGCGGAAATGGCCAGTGTCTCACTGTCTGCAATGCTAGAAATTTGTTGACAATGGAAACATTGCAGGGGAGGGGGGAAGAACTCTTATGCGGGAGGGGGGGCAATATTGCCATTTGGCCTGATGGAAATGTTGGAGAGCTGCATCTGCTACCATAGCTGCTCTTCTTATAGTGGCAGTGATGGGCAAGACAAGTAATCCTACCAAACAGTGCAGAAGTCAGCTCTGTTTGCCATGGGACAGCAATCACGTTGGTTGAGAGTGGAAACAAAAGATCAAGGTCACATGCTTGCAGAAGTGGCAACACTACCCTGGATTTATCAATGGGGTAGGCGGACTCCACTTCCCCATTGTGACTGTGTCTCACATAGGGGTTTCACAATATGTTTTGGTCAGAGTTTACAAGAAAAGGGCGGTGGGGGTGAAGAGGGAAGTAAAGGAGGAATTCCAGTAAATTGCCACTAGTTCTTCTTCATTCTTAAGAATAGGAAGTAGTTGGACTTCTTGTTGGGGATTTCAGTTTCAGCTTTATAAAGAAAGAGGCTTTTCTTCTGTTGTCATTGCTTAATGTCAGCTCCTCACAGTAGCTGACAACTATTTATGCTTTTCCTTTCCACTGGCACTATTGTTTTATGTTTATTGGGCTCCTCAGTGTCAAGGCTTTCCCTCAGCTTTAGGAGAAGGAGAAAGGAATTTCTGCCCTTTGGAGAAAACACTGTGGAATACATGTTCTTGAGGATTATCAATCCAATCTGCTCCTGGCATCTCTGAGGGCAAATAGGTTTTCCCCAGTTCAGAGAGTAAGAGACCTTTCATACTACACACTAATAGTACTATGGGTCTTTCCGCACTACACTGTTATGGTGCTATTATTCCACTTTCAACATCCTATGGAATCCTGAGGTTTGTAGTTTACAGGGGGACATTTGGAATTCTCAGCCAGAGAGCTCTTTGGCCTTAGCAAGCTACAAACTCCAGAATTCCACAGGATGTTGAAAGTGGAATGAGACCACAATAATAGTATACTGTGGAAAGGCCCTATGATTCCACTTAAACTGCCATGGCTGCATCCCCTGGAACCCTGGGATTTGCAGTTTATGGAGAGGGTACATAGAATTTTTAGCCAAAGAGCTCTTGACCTCACCAAATTTCCAGGATTCCAAAGGATGCAGCCATGGCAAGGTTAAGTGGAATCAAAGTGTTTTAATTGCCCAGTATAAAAAGTCCTTTAGCATCCTCAGCTTGTAAACAAACAGGATTTGCTATTGTTTTTCCTCTCTAGGGAGGAATCTGTTTTCCTTGCTTGTACTAAAACCGGAGCTTGGAAGCATTCCTTTTTAGGACTGCATCCCTCTGAATTCTCCAGCTGCATTTGCCAAACTTTCACTCAACCGCACTGCACGCAGCTTCAGGTGGGCTATAACAAAGGACCCACAGTGGAGCTCCCTCTGCCCTCCAGGGAGAGGGTCATGCCTCCTTCTCACCCGGGCAAGTTGCAGCAAATTGCTGATCAGCTTGGCAGCAGGATGCTGTGTGTTCTTGGAAGCAACGACTGGGAGTTCAGTAAGAGATCAGGATGACTCAAGAGCCTTGTCCTGGATGCATCATACATTCCTGCCCTTTCACCTAGTACTCACACTTCTCAGTTCTAACAGCCCAACACAAATCATAGCTGGGAATTCCCCTACTTTAAGTATTTAACGTATACATATCACCATCTAGGAGTTTGTTCATTTCCCTACGCAGGCCTTCATCACAATGCCTGTATCAAAGGCTGTTTCTGCACTAGCCTGTTATAGTGCTATTATTCCACTTTCAACATCCTAGGGAATTCTGGGGTTTACAGTTTAGGGAGGGGCCTCAAAGTGGAATAACAGCACTATAACAGGCTAGTGTGGAAATGGACAAAGTTAAGTGATTCCTAAACAGAGCTCAAAGTTACCATTTTGGACTACAGCTCCCAGAATACCATAGGACCATGGCCACATCAGCTTAGTTATAGGCTGGAGTAGTCTCAGAATTGTAATCCAAAAAGTAATTTTTCCAAGCTCAGTTCCTCAAAGTAATTAAATAATACCCCATAGAGCTGCTCCACATTCTTTATTCCAGCGATGGAGAACATGTGGACTGGCATCCTGCTGATGAATTATAATGATATAAATTGGATTTACACCATTGGAATTCCGTCCCAACCATGTAGTGACCAAAATCCCTCCCCAAGCCCATCTTGTAAGCAAACTGCAATTGCTGCAAACTGAGTTCAAAGTTTTTGTTTTGTTTTGTTTTCTTTCTTTCTTTTTTTTACATCATAGGGCACTCTGCAAATGCTTCTGTTTTCCTCTCCTCCTTTTTCGTATTGACAATAAGGCTTCTGTGCAAGACAGCTTATGGCAAGGGCTTCAGACAGTAATAAAAATAGATGCAGAGTGACCTTTGACTGGGAAGCAATTTCTCAAGTTTATTAGCCTGAGGAAAGCAGGAAGTCTGTTATTAGGATCAGAGGCCTGTTGGTGACTGGGATAATGACAGTTTGGCAGTAGTGTGGCCTTGTTTTGTTCTTCTCTGAAATGCAGGATGCTGCTCACCAGGAAGAGTCATTAGGAAGATGCCCTGAACTTGGAGGCCGGGAAGTGGGGGAAGGGTCTTTCCACAGTAGCCAATAGGGCTGGGTGTTTTTTTTAAAGGGTATAGAGCAGAGTTTGGAAAGCTAACTTTTGGACTACATCTCTCAGAATCCCCCAACCAGCATAGCCAGAGGCAGCATTACACCTTTTACTAATTTAATAGGGTAAGACTAGGAGCAGTTGAAACAAAGTGACTGAGAGCATGTGAAGGAAATTCACAGCAATGAAGATGCAAAATAAGGCCCACTCTACATCTTCACTGCTGTGACCTTCCCCTAGCCTGTGGCCGTGGTCCTAAGGGATTATGGGATTTGTAGTCAGAAGAGTAACTTTTCCAAACTTGGCTTAAGAATCAATTTCTGTGGCAAAGTTTGGCAGTAACTTGGCAGCTGTACCTTTTGAAGTTGCAGGACCTCCCAAACAGCTTGATCAGTGGAGATACTACACTCTTCACTAATTTAGCAGGCTAAGACTAGGGCCATTTCTGCACTACACTGTTATAGTGCTATTATTCCACTTTCAACATCCTATGGAATCTTGGGGTTTGCAGTTTAGGGAGGGGTGTTTAGAGAGCCACAGTAAACTACAAACCCCAGAATTCCACAGGATGTTGAAAGTGGAATAATAGCACTATAACAGTGTAGTGGGGAAATAACCTAGGCATAGTTGCAGCAAAGTAACAGATAAAGTCTGATGGGTGTTCACAGCTATAAAGATGCAAAGTAAGACAGGCTTTGCAACAGAGTCAATATTTCTGCATAGCAGGCATAGGTTGGGCACTAATCAAAGTTCTTTGTAGTTACTGCAGCTGGTAGAACCAGGGTAGGGCTGAGTGTTGCCACATTTTCAAAACACAATAAGAGACTGTCAAAAGTTATGACATGCAGGGTAGACAATCAAAAAGTAGTAATTGTTAACAAGTTTGTGCTCTACCTAAATACCAAATGAAAGGACTGCTTTCCGTTAACTTTGCCATGCATTTTTGTGTACAATGTACATATTATCCACATTCATACATACATGATGATGAACACATTTTTGTATTTATGAATGGCCCATACTCCAAAACAGGGGATTTCCAGGGATTTTGTTCAGTCTATATAAAAGGAAAGCTTTCTGACCCTTAAATGGGGGATATCTCCTGTAATAAGGGATATCTGCCAGCCTTATAAGGGACAGGATTTCTAGACCTTAGATAAAAGATATCCCCTATAATAAAGGACACATGGCAACCATATCAGGACCAGTCCTAACATTAGGCAGAGAAGGACAATTCCCTTAGGCAGCTGATTTTGGACTGGGAGCAAATGTTTAGGGTTTTTATCAGATTCATTCTATTAACTCAATTCAATTAAAGGAGAAGAAGAAATATTTATTGGTTTTCCACTTCAGGTGTCAACATAATTTGAAAGGACATGGATGCTATGAACTTTAGGACAAGGGGCACCATTTGTCCCAACTCAAGCAAACGTCTTAGGAGTGGTCCAAAGTAGACAAGCAGTCATTCCGGTTTCCTATGCCTTGGCAACATAGGTGGTCTCCACAGCCATTCTGCACAGTCTGCAGAAAAGCTCCTCAGAATGAGGCATGTGTGACAAGGAAATTGGGAAGGAAGGAGGCTGAGCAAGTGTCAGGGGTATCAGGAACAACAGTGGTGGGGGGCAAGAGCGGTATAAGTCCTTCCCACTGCACATAGTGGGACATCTTGCACCATCCCTGCAAGCAGGGATCTGGGTGTTATCACACTTCTCCATTTACACCCTGCTCCCTGAGGCAGTGGCAGCTGGAAGGACTTGATGCATTGGATTTAGCACTGCCTGAAGCAATTTAGACATAGGGAAGGAACAGGGAAAGGACCCCAGCCTCTTTCACTTTGCCTGTCAGCAGCCTAGTCATAACGAACTGTGGATTCAAATTGCAAGAAAAGAAATTCCATCTAAATATTAGGAAGAACTTCCCAATGGTAAGAGTTGTTCAACAGTGGAACAAACTGCCTCTGCTTCTTTGAAGGTATTTAAACAGAGGTTGGATGGCCATCTTCAGGGTGTGGTTTAATTGTATATTCCGGCATGGCAGGGGATTAGACTGGATGCCCCTTGCAGTCTCTTTCAACTCTATGATTCTATCTGGGGGCCACAGAGATGTGTTGCCAAGAGCAGCTTCTTTGTGACCAGCCTTGCACATATATATCTATATATACAGCCTGTTGTGTATTTTGGACAGCTTTCCCCAATAAATCATTTGTAGAATTTTGCCTACTGTCAGGCACAGGAGAATGAGGAAGTCTGCTTTTATAATCCAATTCACCATTCATCAAGGTTTTCCTATGCCCTAGTGCATTTTGTACAAAAAATGTTCCTCCCATTCCAAATGCACACATATTTAGCATACTAGCTTATGAGTCTTCTGCTGGACTTCTACTTTCTCTGTTGGATTGTTTGGGCATGTCTTTCTTAAAAATCTTTGGGCCAATGTTTGCTGTCTCAATAAGGGGAAACAGAAAGGAGAAAATTTAAGCTCTCCTTGCTAAATTCTCTTTATTTCATGTCTTATACTGCTCCCTGCCGGCAGATTTTGAATTACAGAAATTCTCCAATAAATTTGTTAGAACTAAAGGCATCATGGGACTCCCCTTGTACAGAAGATGACAAAATATTCCATCGTGAAATCAGAACCCTCCAGGCATGTATCAATTTCACATAAATTTGGTTGAAAAAGCAATTTCCAGACAAAACAATGTAAGATATCCCACTGGTATTTAATTGTTCTTGATTCTTAAAACCTTAGCAACAGAATAAGACAAAAAGTTTTTAGAAATGTAATATTTTACAGCTATAAGTGATGAAGACCAGCAGATTATATATATAAGAATAAATTAATTAAGAAAAAAGATTACAAAAGATTAAAAATGAGTTGGGTTTTCAGAGGTGTATTGAATAGTGCCTTTTGAAAGCAAAACTGCAGATTTATTGCTAAGAGAGGTAAGCCACAAAGATGGGAATGCACTACTATACACAGAAAGTGCAATTTGTGTCCCTAAACACACACACAGATACACACACAGAGAGAGCCATCAAAGGTAGAAAACCATTTTTCCCCAGAGAGACAGCATTTAAATCTAGATGATCTGGTGAGTATGCTTATTCATTCTAGTGAATAAATGTGGTTTTTAAGATATGCAATCTTGATTTTTGCTATGGACAAAACAATGCACCTTGATTGTACTTCCTGTACCAGAAAATGGTGGGAGCTGTATCTCTTACAGTATTAACATCCTGTGTTCTTCCAGACAGGCAGCACAATCCAATCATTGCTCTTCTGCTGTAAATTATAAACCCAATTTTATGAATATTGTAATGTTTTTGTACACCTCTCACTATGTTATGCCCAAGTTGCGGGTGTGACAGAGCCACATGAATGCATAAGTGGAAGGGACCATTCATCTGAGCAACCATTTATGTTGTTCTCCTTGTAACTATTTTTCTTTTATTCAATTGTGTCATTCATATATATATATATATATATATATTCTCAGGAATTATGAAGTGTTTTTAAAAGTTAGCATGTTGGGTCAAATTGGAAAGAAAAATCAACATATCATGAGGCTGGCAACTGAAAAGGGCAGGCAGGGGTTAAAACTAATTTTAAAAAACTAGCACTATGTATGCTATCGCATGTTTTCTTTTAAAAACAGTATTGTATTTTTAATGCTGCCCTAAGGGACAGAAGCGCTGTTTGAAACACTGGTGAAAAATTAAAACAACAATGATGATAACAGGAAAGGTGTACTAAGTAATTATAGGGCTGTGCGATCAGTGCATCCCTGCATGCCTCAAAACCACACCTTGCCAGGAAAGATGAAAGAGTTGTGTTTGAAGAAAACTGGATTTTCTGCAGCTGGAGAAGAAAGGAAAAAACACAGGGGAGATATTAAAGGACAGCTTGATGGTCCCATTGTGTAAATGCCCTGCAATAAGTGTGTGGATGACACATCGCAGTTTCACAGTCAGTATAGCTATGTGTGATACATCACAAGGCTTAACATGTTGTCATCAGAAAAATTTCACAAAGTGATTTAAGCATTTATTGTAAAAGTAAGTTGACATGCTTCGTTCTTCTTATCATCGCTATTATTACTATTATCAGTACAACTATCTTCACCATCAACTTCTACATCTTGTCTTTCCTCCAATGAACTGAAGGTGGCACACCTAGCTTTCTTCCTTCCCACATTATCTTCACAACAAATCTGTGAGAAAGGCCCAGCTTAGAGACTGTGACTGCTTATAGTAGCCTGGTCACTGCATCAAATAGTTCTTTCATTTCTAAGGCCATTTCTGCAAACCCCAGGATTCCACAGGATGTTGAAAGTGGAATAATAGCACTGTAACAGTACAGTGCAGAAATGGCATTAAGCCTAGTCTGTAAGCTTCTTGGGGCAAGAAACACCATTTTTTTGTTTCTTTTTCCCTTATGATGTAACAAAAGCCCTGTATAAACTGACACTGGTGGCTAGATAATAAATAATAATATAATTAATCATGTTCTGCATTTGAAGACCCATATTTAGAGAGGACTAGAAGGGAGATAGTTCACAGTAAGGGTGAGTGACCACAGAGGTCTCACAAATGGTTTCAGGGCATAAAACAAAGTATAGAAGGAGCACCCTATTTTAGAGTAAAATCACAGCAGAGGAAAAGTTCTGAAATCTCAGTTCTCCCCCTTGTTCTTTTTCTTTTATTAAAGTGACATTAAGAGGCCTGGTGGCTACAAAGACAGTTTCACGGGGGCATGTGGTTTGTGGACCATGTGATTCCCAACCCAGCTCAGAACACAGAAGGTTACGGTAAATAGGAAATACTGAAGGGAGTGTAACCCCTACAAGTTTATTGTTTTGGCCCAGTGTGTAGGGAAAGAAAGGGGCTATAGCTGCCGGTCGAGTTCTGAAAGAGAGGGAGAACTATAGCTGGAGAGAAGCTATAGTTGCCAGGAATAAGGAGTATCCCCTTTTCAACTTAAAAGAGATAGTGCCATGGTTCTCAGACTTTTTACCTCATGACCCCCTTTACAGCTACAAGAGGACATTGTTCTCCTCTTCTCCACATGATCGCCCCCCCCCATGTTCTATCCTACACTTCTCTCTCCCTCTCTGTCTCACAGGCCCCTTGTACCACAAGTGCCTTCCATCTTAATCCTGAGTTCTTGGACTTTCCACCTTCTTTGATTTTTGCTGTGCCTGAGTTGGAGGAAGGCATAACAGGGGTTTTATAGGGGAATTTCTATTATGCATTTCTACTTATTTTTAGGGCTTTTTGAGAGCCAGCGTGGTATAGTGGTTTTTAACACTGGACAACTCTGGAGACCAGAGTTCCAATCTCCACTCAGCCACTAAGTGACCTTGGGCATGTCTCACTCTCTCAGTCTCAGAGGAAGGCAAATGCAAAAACCCCTCTGGACAAATTCTGCCAAGAAAACCCCACAATAGGCTCACCTTAGGGTCAGAAACAATTTGAAGGAACACAGGAACAATTTAGAGCTTAAAGACCTGCATCCAAATGTTGCAAGACAACTGAGCAGCACAGGCAGAAGAGTCCTGTGATCCAGTCCTGTGTTGGTACCTCATTGGATGCTTGGAACTTTTGGGATCAGGCATACGTGTCAAATTTAATCTAAAAATTGATGTTTTGTGGTTTAAAAAATTATATTGTGACTTAAATTTGATTGTGTTTTCAATAATCAATTATAGTTGACCTTGTAGAACCCAGAAAGATGTACAGGAGAAAGAGGTAGAGGAGCATAGAAAGAGAGTGTGAAAGGAATTTTGTCAGTTGCTAGTTGGTGGAGAAAATGAATTGTGCAAAAATGGGTTTGGAAGATAGCTAGATCTAATCACATCTACTGCAGATGTCATTTTATTTCTTTTCACAGGTCCTCACTACTCAAAACTGTCATCTGTTGATAAATACTAGAAATAGTCAATGAAAGCTACACTCAGGCCATTTCTGCCCTACATTGTTATAGTGCTATTATTCCACTTTCCACAGTGCTATTATTCCACATGGTGCTATTATTCCACTTTCCACCTTTGAGGCCCCTCCCTAAACTGCAAACTCCAGGATGCCATAGGATGTTGAAAGTGGAAGAATAGCACTATAACAGTCTAGTGCGGAAATGACCTCATACAGAGTTTGAGGATCTGCATGATGTTTCTACCTACACAGTGCTATCAACACAGTAAAACCGTGAGGCTAACGAAAAAAGAAAGAGAGCTCTTACTAATGAGAAGAGAGAAAGAATCACAAATTAAGATGAAGAAGGAATGTATACCAGATGCTGTTCCAAAATATCTAGATGCATTTCTCTCAGAAGTGAAACAAGCTCTGTCCTCTGCATATATTTTCTTGTACTAATGGATGTTAGATGAAGTCCCTGGTGTCAGGAACTCATTGTAGAAATGTAAGAATTTGTTATTTTATTACAACAGCTTGTTTTTTTATTTACCACAAGAAGGTCACCCAGTAACATATATGGTCACACGAGTTGAGCATCAGAACTGTGGCCTTTGGGCCACTCTCTGGACCAGCATTCTACCTCCAGCAGTGGCAAAGGCAGTTGAAAACTCACAAAAAGGGTTTGGCTTCTTGAGAAATTCAGTGTTCTCTGCCTAAGATAGGGGCCTATGGTTTCACAAATGACAGAGACAGCCTGGATCCCAAGAAAAATTACTTTATTTCTGCTAATGATGTTTAAATTTTACTAACCTTTGTCTCAGTTCCCACATGGGTAAGAAGGGGACCGGCCTCTGCCTGCAATGAGATCCCTCCAGACCAACTGATCTACAACAGAAACAACATCTGATACAAAATGGAGGCCTGTGACTCTGCCATTGTCTATTTTCTTCTCTTGTATGATTTTTAATATCTTTTGCATGATGAAGATGCCTGTGGAGCTTTGCAAGTTTGCATGGTGTATTTTATACATTTCAGTTGGCTGATAAAGGCATTGACTTTCATGGATTTTGGATTTTGTTTTACAGGGCTTGATAGCCCTCTTCTGCTGTTTGTCACCAGGCATTTAGAGGTATCTTACTTTGGAACATGATGCTCCATGTAGCTAAAAGTCAATGGTAATCCTGCCTCCATGAACATGTCCAAACCTTTTAAAAACCATGTAAGTTGGTGGCCACCACAAGGGCTAGAATGCACACACATCTCTCTTGGCCCATCAGATAACTTGGCTGTATGCTAGAGCTATACTCATAGATGAGAAAAAAACAAACAAACAAAAATAACCCTCACCTACATTATAATAATGATGGGAATATGCTTGCCAGTAGTCATTGTTTTTTCCCCATTGCCTCCCATCAGCAAACCCCACAGAGTAAAGGAACTTTTCCCAGCATCATTATAGGTGCGACTTATTTCATGAACAGAACATCTAGATAAGGCTACACAGGAAGTTGATTTTGCTGACTGGGTTAAAGCAGTGAGAACCTGTGTACATATAGGAAGTGCTGCTTGTATCTATATAGAGGATGCGTTTGAGTGTGTCTGTGAATGGGAAAGCATGTCAGCAAATATTTATAGGCCTCCTGTTGCAATCAACAAAGCTCCATGATTTGACTGATGCCTTTGATCCAAATTCCACATGACAAGCTCAGAAGAAAACTACAGAATCAGTGCTAGGCAAAAATAGTGTGACATGCAAAAATGATTAAAAAGTTATGGTTGAAAAATATTGCTACAGTAAATTGTTGATATCAGCAACAGATTTTCTTTTTAACACATGTGTTATAGTGGTTCATAATATGCAACTATTTCACAACCAAGGCTCTGGTTACTCCAGTTCATCAAACGAATCTTCCTCTTCTTCACCACTGGCTGATTGTGCTATGACTTTCATCCACCGCTGTTTCAGGTCCTCTGTCTCTGCAGCCAATGTATAGACCTGTTTGGACTGTACCAACTGGAAGACATGACGGGTGTCACTTGCAGGTATCTCTTTGACTTTGTAGCCCAGAAGGGGGATGGAAGTGTGAGCTTTGACATCCTGAAAAATGGGGAGGGGGGAGTGAGTGAGAATAACAGGTTCAAACACAGAATTCCTCCCCTCCAATGCCTCATAACTGATTTCACAAAACTCAAACCCCATGTTTAGCAATGATGTTGCCAACCAGGGCTAATTTTGCAAGGCCTAAAACCAGTCATAAACTGTTACGTGTTTCTTCCAATGTGAGCATATGTTTCCTTGTTTGTTTGTATCAAAGGCAATCTTAAGAGGGTGCAATAATTTAAGCAGAGACTTTGTCTGTGAAGACAGTATTTAACTCTTCCTTGGATTTTTTTTCTATTCAAGGACCCTTTTCACATTATACAACTCTAATATTACATTTAACTGCTATGGCTGCATCCTACAGAATCCTAGGGTTTGTGGTCTGGTGAAGCCCCAGAGAACTCTCTGGCTAAGAATTTTAAATGTTCCTCCTTCATCAACAATTCCTAGAGTTCCATGGAACGTTGCCATAGCAATTAAAGTGGAATACAGTGCTAAAACTGTATAGCCCAAGATCAGGAGTTGTTAGGACTAGAATGAATAACTTTGGATCCTGTATCCAATGGAATGAACCAGGAGTACTACAAGGTGGAAAACCATGGCAGTGAGATAACCTCTCAACTGGTGGTCAGTATTCAAGCTGTCCTTCAGGGCCTCCCTGGAGAAGTCCTATACCTGTTTGGACTTTATCAGTAAAATCTTGCTGGGTCTAGTGTGTTCTTGCACATGCCTCAAATCAGATTCCCTAGCTCAGTTCCTTATTCCTGGCTCAACTTTGTCATGTATCTATGTCTCAGAGCTGATACTTTCCATCCTCCTGTTTCTTTTCTCTTCCTTGAAGAAAACCTGACCATCTCCTTTCCCCTGGGAGTGGAAAAGCATTTGGGGAGGTGGCAGTTTTGAGCAAAAAAAACAAAAAACAAAAACCAGCTGGCAGGAAAAGAGCTGAGCAATTTCCTCTTCATCCTCTTCTGCTACAAACTGAAGGTGGCTGTACAGACAAGGCGTCAGATGTGTTTGTGAAAGCAGAGATCCTATAATGCACACTACTGTATGTGTCATCTGAATGACATATACAGGGCTTCTCTTAACTAGTAGTATAAACTCTTTATTTCATTTGCACAGGCAAGAAAGAATAATTTCAACATTTTTTTCCCGACTGTGTAAAATCATCAAAAATTATTTGGAACTTATGATGTGTGGAAAAAAAATGGATGTGAGTTTTTGTGCAGAAAAATATCTGCACAGAAGACAAGTTTCATGCACTGAAAACATCAGTTGTTTACTATTTTTTGTGCAGGAAATGCCACATTCTGCACAAAAAGTGTGCATTTTTGTGCAGGATAAGTCTCAAGCTGCAAAGATTCTTTCCTGGTTAGGATTCTCCTTCCTGGTGTTTCGTAACACTTGAGAAACCCATTTTTGACCATTTTCAGACATTCTTTCAATTCCTGATCTTATCACAGAAATTAATTTACATAAGCAAAGGGGAATAATAATGATTAAGGTATGGTCATTACTGGCTGAAAAAAAGTTCTACCACACCTAGAAGCCTCCAGGAATTCTGATTCTCCTTTAAAACAAAGTATAGGCCCCTCCTGTGTCTTCCACAAGCCCCTTCCCTCACAAAAAAAGGTTTTAGAAAACAAGTGTCAGCTTTCAGCCATGTCTGGTTTTGTCCTGAGGGGTTAGTGGAGCCTACAATAGATCCCAGGTCATGGAATTTGGCCCCTGAACTGCTAGAACTTGCTCTTTTCTACTCTAAGAGTTTCCACCCTAAACATTTCTAAAAGCTAAATAAGTCAAAGCATACCTGAGGTGCAGCATAAATATACAACACAAGAGGGTCATCTCGTGGGATCACAAACCAGCCTTTCTTGCTCCCTTTTCCATTCTTGTCCAGAAGCTGCAGAAAACTGCACATCAGACTCTGCCCTGATATTTCTGCAGATCCTTTCTGCCAACGAAACAAAACAGCCAAATCATTCTGTTAATGTTTCCTATCCTAGCAACTTCCTCCGTGGTCACTCACAGAATCATAGAGTTGGAAGAGGCTTTGTAGGACAGCCAGAAAGAAGAATCTGTTTCACACTGCCAGTTTCACCATGTCCATATAGGACTGGAAAAATAACCATAGAGAGAGGAGCAGGAAAAATCTCCAGTTTGATGAGGCTTTCCATCTGTGATGGAACTGTAGGGGGACCTTGCCATTCCACAGGGTTTAAGATTAAGGGTCTAGATGAAGCCCATAGCATGGCCATGCACAGCCCACTCCTCAGCTGTATCAAACAATGTTGTTTCTTTATGATGTACAATACATTCTTGGAGTTCCTTGTACAACAGAATAAGTTTAAAAGTGGTTAAATACAAGAATAAATAATATCGTAAATATTTAAAAGGTGTCAGAAAATTTAAATCATCATCTTAAAAAACTCAAAGGGTTTTGAAGAAGAGGAATGTCTTCTTTGCATGGAAATGAAAAGTTAACAGGTGGCTACCAGGCAAACCCCCTTGGGGAAGGAATTCCACAAAGTGCCACAACAGAAGTCTTCCTCTCTTATAACTCCCCACCAAACTTCATCCAGCAGGAAAACCTAAAGGAATGCATCTGAAGAGTCCTGGCAGGTACAGGTGAGAAAAAATGTTCCTTTAGCTATTATGCCCTCAAGCTATTTGGATCTTTAAAGGTCATGCCAACATGGTCCTGCAACAGATTTGGCAGCTAGTCCCAAAGAGTTGTCTTTCAAGAGGGAGGCCTTCTCCTCCAGGAAAGAATCAGGGAGGGGAAAAACACAGCCACTTAACAGCTGGAATTCACTGGTTACAAGGTACAGAGTTTGGAAAACTATTTTTGGGCTACAGTTTCTAGAATTCCTCCCTCCAACATGGCTTTTGGCTGGTGTATTCTGGGAGAGAAGTCCAAAAAAAGAAAATCCCCCATGCCTTGTAGATAGGTAGGTAGCCTGCAAAGGAAATGTTACTGCATTCTGCCAAAGCTCATATTTGTAAGAAGTTTTTTTCCCTTGAATATAAATTTGGAACATTTTCTACCTGCAAGACTTCCTTTGTTACTGATAAATTGATACATTATGTTTTTTCAAAAATATTTAGGGAATCCAGTGGCATGAATTTAGACTTTCTTTCCTTACATACCTCCATCTCCCAATTATTTATCCTTGACCTTGCTTAGTGAAAACTTGATTTGTTTGGACTTGTATATATTCAGGGTGTGTCAGGTCTAAGTAGAGGAATAAGGCAAACAGAGAGTGGTGGAACTACATTACCAGAACAGACTCTGGGTATAAGTAGTTATTTATTAATACTGGAGATCCTCAAGCAGAAGTGGTCCACATTATAGACCTGGAGGCAGACTGGAAACCAGTGCAGCTGATGACACACTGGTATCACACTATTGTATTGACCAGTCCCAATTAGCAGCCCATCAGTTACCGTACTGGACTAGCTGAAGATCAAATATATGTTTCCAAGTAACAAATTTAAACCATTTATGCAAGTATGGCTCTTTAGGGATTGGAGGTTGGAACATTATGTTTGGATATTAATTTATTAAGGTTGAATGTTAGAAATGGAAAGTTCAGTTCATTGCCATTAATATTAATAACTGAAATTGTTTAATTTGCTGAATTGTATTAATTGGTTCAATGGTTAAGTGGTTAGTTTTCAGAATACACCACAGGATTTACAGAGAATGTGTTTAGCCCAATGAAAAATGGAGAGGGTCAGAGCAGAAAGTGGGAGAGAGAGGAGGAAAGGGGGGAATTCAAGGAAAATGGTTTCCTTACTTATCCCAGTGCTTAGCACTGTGTGAATAATAAACACACAAAGAGAGCATAGGAGTTCAACCTCAATAACAATATACTCTAGAAACCAGAATAAAATCAACAAATGAGGAGAGAATGGGTCACAGCATACTCTTCCACCATCCAGAAAGACATAGGCCAATAAAAGTGAGGGTCAGAGAAGACACTATCCTTCAGCTGTAAAGGGTAAGACATCCTGAAAGGCTGCTTGAGGGCCTCCTGTCAAGCAAATAAATAATATTTTCTTCCCCTCCAATTCAATTCAATTCAATTCAATTCCTCCATTCCAAAAAGGGGCTTGCCATTCCATTCTGTTGCCTCTAAAATCCATGAGACAACAGGCAGATTAGAAAAATAGGTTGCCAGAACACAGCCATGTCATGTATTTCCTCCAAACCTTTTCCCCTGAGGCCTCCTGTCTTACTGTAACTGGCAGAGAGAGAAAGAGAAGGACCAACTGTATCTCTTAACAAATTCTGATGCCCTGTGGTATAGTGATTTGAATGTTGGACTAGGACTCTGGTAGACTAAGGTTCAAATCCCCACTCAGCCATGGAAACCCACTGGGTGAGCTTGGACAAGTCAGACTCTCTTAGGCTCAGAGGATAGCAGTGGCAAACCCTCTCTAAACAAATCTTACTAAGAAAACCCCTTGATAAGTCATAAGCCAAAAACGACTTGAGGGCACACAGCATCAACAAAATAATGAATTTGTTAAAGTGTTGAAATAAAAATAGTGTTAATTGAGAAATATGTAGAGGTCAGTCACATTGAAGGGAAATTCAATGAACAATTTAAGTAGAGAAAGAAGAGAAAGAAAGCCTTTGAAGCTACTGCCAAACATACACACATCCACTTCCAAAATAGCTGGAGGTCATTTTACTTGTTCATAATCCTTGGCTGTCTATGGAACATAACACAACAAACACTTAATAGTTCAAACCCTGGTTACACAAACAAGCAGTAAAAACATTCAAAGGTTCTTGTGTACACTATCTTCAAACCTTCAGACACAGTGTTAATTCCTTTAATTAAATCTAAAGCTTATATAGCAAGCAGTATGTTCTCCCCATAAACTGTGTGAACATAAAGTGAATGGGAGATCCATCCTGTTGCTCTCCTAGGCCTAAATCTAATTGTTAGATAGGATTCTGCAGTATAGTAAGGCAATTCATTGGTCCATCTACTGTGGTGTTGCCAACTGTAACTGGCAGTGGTTATCCAGGGCTTCAGGATTATTTCCTGGCCCTCCCAGAGAATCCCTGGTGATTTCCCAGCCAACCACTAATTAGCCCTGACCCTGTTTAACTTTGGAGACGCAATGAAATCAAGTGTGGTCAGAGTGTTATGATGATTGTTAGTCCCAACTAGAAAAGACCTGCTGAATCAATGGAACGTGCATAAGTGTTAATACACCAAGTTTTCACTGATGTAATGGGTCTACTCTATTTGGGAGTAAACATAGGCAGCCAGCCTTAATCTTCACTTCAGTACCATGGACAGAGTCCCTTTTCAGATCTCCACTCCAGAAATTATCCAGCAACCATGTTCCATTAGTATTTCTTGCAATAAACATGCAAACTGCAGGTATGCATCTAAACAAATGAAGGATGTGCTGGAGTTCCATTAATTCTTGTGACTCTCTGGTGTTTGTACATTGCACCTTTAGGGGTTGTGCATCTTTTCTTCATACTTTGCCACTTGTGGAACAACATTTGTTATCTGTGGAACTTAGCTGCCAGATAAACAGCTCCTAGTATCAGAGAAAAGCAGCAGCAACAAGGAAATTCCGGCACAGACCAGTAAGGGCCACATAATGACTGAAGCAGAGGCAGAGAAAGGGGGGGGAAGACAAAAGTAGTTTCCCAGCTGAAAAGAAGAGAACAGAAATATTCCAACTCTGCTTTTTCTCTCACCTCCAGAATACCTTTGTGCTTCCTATGCCGCTCATCATGCAGCAAATGTCCTGTCAGGAAGGTGTAACATTCTACACAGACACGTTTGGGTCCATTCTTGTCATACTGCAACTCAGCCTTGTAGTTGGAACAGCGACCACACACTACCTGCCTCCAGGTAGGGAACCAAAGGGTAGCTCAAAGAAAAGATATTTGGTGAAGAACCCCAACCCCTGTTCCCACTTGCTGTTAACAAGCCCTTAGAGCAAGCCATACCAAGCAGTACTGGCATAGCCTGGGCTTTATGGGCTCTGCAGCTGGGAGAACTCCAAAGGCTTGGGGCCCACACTAATTAATGGCTCTGGTGGGCCACATTTTGCTCACTCTTGCCTTAGGCAACGCTGAAGGGAGACTCGAAGAGTTTGGTCAGTGTCTCCACTGCCCAGATATGGATGGTCAACCATGGGCCATCATAGTTACCAGTTCTCAAATTTAGCTTTTCAGATTGTCATGGAGCTCTATGACCCTTCCATGACTGACCTACCCAAAAGAGTTACTCACATAGCCACAGGCCCGGCAGTGATGCCTTCTGCGTGTGAGAGCATTGAACGGGTCCTTGCAACGCATGCACATGGTTACTAGCTTGTCTCTTATCCACTGAGGAGCCCGACTGCCCAGCCCCTCAGGCTGATATGTCTGGGAGAGAAGAGAGCTGGAATCAAGCAAAATTTGTTGTGGACTCTCTGGCAATAGTGATTACTGTGGCTACAATTTGAAAGTTTCATGACCACTGTAATTCTGAAGCCCCTGCCTATCTTCTGACCTGTACTGCCTGACCCCTTAGAAGCTTTTCTTTTTCTGGAGACCCTACTTCTCTCTCTCTGTCACCTACTATCATCACAGCCTTTCTAGTTCTCAGTATGCTTTGTTAGTCTTTTGAGTTATGAGTTCTGGAGGAACGACTCACAGTCTTAAATTAGAAAATGAATAAAACAAGCTTTGAGCATGAAGTGAGGTGCAGAAAAAAGAGCTGGGGTGTGAGTGTCAGGAAGATTACATTCAAGTCTTGGGTCTCTGCTTCTGGCCTTTGGACGGCTGCCTTGAAAGACTCATTCCTCTTCTCCTTCTTGTCAATGGCAGACTGGAATGCCTGGAAAGGGCAGGGTGAAATAGAAAAGAATCCTAAGTTCAAACTATGTGTGAAAGCTACACCTTCCTTAGTCACAGCTAAGGTGTATAGGGTAAGAAGGGATTCTAAGAGTAAAAGGAGTCATCAGTCAGTCAGGGATAGACCATCTTCCCCCTGCTTTGACTTACTCCAGAAGCATCTGATGAAATGGGCTGCACTCTTACAAAAACTTACACCAAATAAAGTCATTAAGGCAGCAGTTCTCAGCCTTTGGTCCTCCAGATGTTTTGGACCTCAATTTCAATGAACTCCAGTTGGCTTGGCCAATAGCCAAGGATCTTTGGACCTGAAGCCCTAAACATCTGGAGGACCAAAGGATGAGGACTGCTTCTTTGAGGTATCACCAGACATGTTGTTCTTGCTTTAGCAAGATATAAGGTTTAGACTGCTGCACATGCCCAGGAGGTCTACAGAATATTTCAGGGGAGAAGTAACTGACCTATTGAAGGTGCACTGGCCAGGAATCCTGCTAGTCTTAAAAGGACTGTAATATAAGTTACCTTTATCCAGGCACTCAGCTCATCCTGGGATCTGCAAACAAAGTAAAATCACCTGTTGGAGAAGGTGAGTTCTATGTTTCTTTGCCAGAATTTTTGAAAAGTCCTATTCAGTTACCTGGTTTGTAATTCTAGAGTTCGCTGTTTCCCTGACACAAGGAAAGCATGAGGAAACTCTACATCATTCAGTTCTTGAACCTAGAAGTTCTCAGAAGCAGAAGAATTAGCACTCATGATATAGAACAAATCTTTGATTGTCCACAGATATCACATCAAGACAGACAACATTTTATTTTGTGAGTCCTCTGTGGAAATGCAAGTCATTGTGCTTTGGACTAACATGCTGCCTTCTCCTTTGGACTGAACTTAACTGAAATCCCTTCTTTCTGCTAAAAAACCCCAAAGACTGTGCACAGCAAAGATTGGCTGGCCCTTCAGACAATCAAGAAGATTGTCTTCACCACCACTGCCAGCCTGTGTTCCTATCTGGAATAGTTTTAAAAATTTAAACAATAAAAATTTCCAAACTTTTTGAAACTGATTTTTTTCTATTTTTTTAAAATTAGATTTACAATTGTATTGCTGTTGAGGAAAAGTTACTGCTCTTGTTCTTTTATATAGGTATCTTCTGCCACTCTTGCATTGTAGTTTTATTTAACTGATATCATATTTTATTTCTGTATGCTTATATTATTAGCTACTGTGGTAACATTTGAAAGGGAAAGGTATCAGCACTGAGTATATATATTAACAGATGAAGCACTCACAAAACATTTTGAGCAGATAAACATGAACTTTTTTTAAAAAAAGGAGAACAATTTTTTCATTATTTAGCCATGGGATGGTATAGATATCCCCTTATCTGGGCATGGAGAGGGAGCCCTACTTCAGGCCCCCTCCTTAGAGGTATAGAAACTGCCACAGCCCTTGCCAATGGGAGGGATCTACCGTTTCCTTAAACAAATCCTCAGAATAGGTTTGAGGGCAGAATATGCCCATTCATGGCAATGGTGTCCATATTTTCTCTGCAGCCACAACCTTCCTACCTTCTGCATTTCTGCCATGAGCCAGAGGGCTTTGAGTGTATCTCTGTCATATATTTTCTCTCCACTCTCGTCTTTGGATAGTTTTGCCCAGCTACAATATACACTTTTTTGTGCGAGTGAGTGGGATGAAATCACACAAAACTCAGTAAGTCTTACTTCTGGCTAGATATACGGAAGTGCACTGCCAAAGAAGATAACAACAAAATGTTCTGACCTTCATTCCCTCCACATCAATCCGGCTTCGCACCTGAAATTCCGCACCCACTTGAATTACTTTGGGCACACAGTAAAGCAGTAGGTTATTAAACTTGAGGGAAGGAAAACAACAAAACAGATCATGCATTAACAAAGCTAGATTAGAAAAAGAAAGAAAGATGAAAGGAAGGAAAGAGCCAACATCAAATGAACTAGACCATAATATAGCTGCCTACCCCAGTGAACCTCTCATTCTAGATACATGAATATCTGAACCATTCCAAAACAAAAACAGGAAAGGAGTAGAGATGCTGCTAAATCTGCCACAGGATCTGCTGGTACCAGGCATTCCCTGTGCTCAAGGGGCAGCATCCTTACAGTATATGACTTCCTTTTCTCAACAGAACCTGCAGCTGGCTAGAAAGGATTCACTGCCCTCAACATTTAGAGAGATATTTATCCATACATCTGTGGGAAATATTTTGAATGGGATGGATAATGCTGATGAAACAGAGGTAAACAAAATTAAAGGGAGAAGAAACATGTTTTGGAGTATATAAAGCTGCATAAGTGGCTTCATTTTAGCACACTTTGTAGAAAAATGTGTGTTGTTTTACATATTATCTTCTCTCTCTAATCTGCTAGCATGAAAAATAAGTTCCAGAAAGAGCACTCTGGTGATGAAAAAGCAGATGAGAACATTTGACCAGCATACATGGCAGACTGTCTTTGATCTCCACATCCCTAGACATTGTTACCATCAAAGGTTCAATAAAGAACCCGGCCAGTGCATCTCTTTGTGTTATATCATCACGCATGTCCATAGAGGAGGGTGGGCAACTGTGCAGGCTCAAGGGGTCAATATCCCCCAAATCCCCAGGTGGGCTGTAACCCCTCCCCACAGCATGCTAAGATATCTCTGTTGCATTGCCTCCAGTTACCATTTGGGGCAAGATGTGGACAAAATAGGAGATACTGTATTTGCTGGTGTATAAAATGCACCAGTGTATAAGATGCACGCTATTTATATATCAGCAAACACTATTTGTTGTATAAGACGCACCCCATTTTCAAACAGTATTTTCCAGGAAAAAAAGTTAAGTCTTATACACCAGCAAAAACAATATTTGGGGGTAATGTAGAGTTTTGGGGCATTGGGCACAGGTGTTTTCACATGTTTTTGTGGGGAAAACACAGCTGGGGGCAAAACAAATCACCTGAAAATGTTGCTTTTTTTTTTTAAAGGAGTTTGGGGGAATTTGGGATCCAGAAAAGTACCTTGTAGGCCACACTTCCTCCACACCTGCTGTGCAACAAAGGTGCAGAACATGTGGTTCTCCAGATGTTTGCACTGCTTGTCTCTTTGGCCCTCACCAGCACAGCCAATAGCCAGGGATGCTGGGAGCTGCCACTTAACAACAGCCACACATTCCTCATCCCTCCTGTACAGGTCGTGTTCAAAGAACTACCTTTACCAAGAATGTAATATTTTTGTGGATGATGTGACTCCTTCATTTTAAGTGTCACACTGGCATCTGGCCCATTTTGAGATTCAGTTCAAAATCCTAACTATAACTTATAAAGCTACAAATAACCGGGAGCAAGTTGTCTCATGATTATCTTATTCTATCATCCCACAATCTTTTTTTTTTAAACTCTCACCAAGAACAGATATTTTTCTGATGTGGTGTTGTGCCGGAAAGAGATTTTCTGAATGGGTCCCTCTTTAATGAGCTCGTTTGAAGGGTCAACAATGTCATCTTCAAGCCCCAGCCTGTGATACACCTCCCAAAGGTTCTGGAGACGTTCCTGCAGAGTCACCAAAATAGAGATACACAAGTTGGGGAACTACCACTCAGTTATAATGCCCTCTCACTGAAACTGGATCAGAGGACCAGGCACTTAGATGCAGTAAGTGGCACTCACCATTTCTGCGATGGCAGCATTAGAATGTTTGGCTGCTGTGAAAATCAATTCCAGAGCTTCTATAAAAGACCAGAGAATGATCTTTATCACAGTCAAATTTTGTTATAAACAAAATTAAATGCCTCATTTGAAAAAAAGGAAAAGTCTTGTACAAACACAGTCTTAAGGATTTGGCTAGCAGGATATTTAGATATATAGTTTAATTGAACGTTGAAAATATTGAACTCTTTGCTAGTGCATTATCATCAGCATTGGAGGCTCCCCAGTATGTTCCTCTCCAGTGCAATAGGTGAAAAAAAATGCACACTGATATGTTGTTATTGTGGGTCTTCAAGTCATTTCCAACTTATGGCAAACCTAAGATGACCTTATCATGGGTTTTTCTCAGCAAGATGTGTTCAGAGAGGGTTTTCTCTTGCTTTCCTCTGAAGATGAGAGAATGTGTTTTGCCCAAGGTCACCTAGTGGGTTTCTATGGCTGAGTGGGGATCTAAACCCTGGTCTTCCGAGCTGTAGTCTGGCACTCAAACCACTATACCACATTGGCTCTTGGAGTGTTGGAAACATCTGGTATATGCAGATCTACATACTATGCGATTACTTAGGCCATTTCTGCACTATCTTGTTACAGTGCTATTATTCCATGTTCAACATCCTATGGAATTCTGGGGTTTGTAGTTTACTGAGGCCAAAGAGCTCTCTGGCTGAGAATTCTAAAGGCCTCTCCCTAAACTGCAAAGTCTGGGACCAATTCCGCACTGGACTGTTATAGCGCTATTATTTCACTTTCAACATCCTATGGAATCCTGAGGTTTGTAGTTTAGGGAGGGACCACCTGGAATAATAGTGGAATAATAGTGCTATAACAGTCTAGTGCAGAAATGGCCCAGGATTCCATAGGATGTTGAAAGTGGAACAATAGCACTATAACAGCGTACAGTGGAAATGGCCTCAGATTTTGAGTGAGTAAAACATCACATTCGAAACATTTCACTTTATTACAAAAGAAAAAAAATTCATTACAAAAGGGAAAAAAATCCCATTTTTCTACTGGAAAAAAGGGAGGTTCTTGATTTTTTCCCCCTGTTTATCCCCTCCCCATTGCTGTCGGATCTCTAGTATAGGTACTTGTTACTCTACACCCAACACTTTGCAAAGAGACTATAGCAACTATATGGATCAAAGAGGAGGTTGAAGGGCCAAGCATAGAAGGAGAAATCCATACCAATAACATTGCACTGAAAGACTTAAAGCACCTCAGCTACCCCATGTGTGGGCTATTGTTAAAAGACAATGTCTTTTAGCTTGAGAATTTCTCCCTCAGCTTTCTTTTTTGCACCCATCTCAGACCACATGAGCTTCTTACTCTGCGCATCCTCCCGATCTGGTGACTCCGGAGGTAACTTTCGAATATAATCCTTCAGAAGGAGTTCGTATCTGGGGATCCTCTGTATAGGTTCCAGCATGTGATGCTGCAAGGTTAAGTTGGCAGAGATCTCCTGCTTCTGATCAGGACCATGAGAATATCAGAAATAAAACACAAAACCATGGCAATGAAGACTTTGTGTGAATGTATGCATGCATGCAGAAACATACAAATACACTACACACACGTCTTTATTGAATAAGTCTTCAGACTATTCAAACAAATAGGAAAATAAGAAACAGAGGACATCAGCAAACAGGCATATCGATAATTGGTAAAATTATATGAAATAATATGTGCAATTAGAATAACAGTTTTGCAAACAAGACCAGCCCATCTAAGTCACCAATAAAACCCTTCTAATAATAGAAATAAGAATTACACATGAGATATCTACAACTACATTAGAGATGGAAGGAATATAAGTAATTATTCCTTCCTGAGTTTGAAAACAGGTTCTCCTCTAGTTAGGAAATCCCATTAGCAAGAATAACAGACAGGCAAGAATTTTGTGTAATTTTCTCTTGGTATTTGAATGTCCTAAAGTGTTGTAGTAGAATTATTCTGCTAAGAAAAACATGTTTGCTTTGCTTTGTGCAAAAGTACATGTTTTCTGCAAACTGCCCTATGCAAGAAACTAGTTATTTGGTTAGAAAATGGGGTTTTGTGCCAAAAAAATTTTTTTACACAAAATAATTCCTCTGCAAAACTTCACGACATTCAAATATGAGTAAAATGCTATGGAGGAATTTTTTTTTCTCTCTCACTGTGAGAGGAAACTACTGTAATTATTTATCCTTACATACAAGGATAAATTAATCAAAGATTGACACCTCCAAACTACATGCATACAGTAGTGTGACTGGCTACCTCATTTAGCAACCCAACATAATATAACACTTAATGCCTCAGTGCAAGTCATTCCAAAGATGGCTCAGGAGCAGGAGTAGAAGGCTTGAGCCCATATGGAAGTAAGACGTTCCAGTATCAGGTGCTGAAGCAGGGAAGAAGATTCAGAGGCTGCTGGTGAGAGATGCAAGGTAAGCAAAAGCAACCTCATGAAACCAGGAGGCTAGGACTCACCAAGAGGCACGCAAAGAGCAGTGGAGCCAAATGTCCCAGCAAAAAACAGTTGGTTCAAGACAGTAGTAGAGGACATCGGCCAAAAGGCCAAGCAAAATTGGTGAAGAACGTAGAGAGCAGCATAAGGAAGAGGGGGCCTTTTTGGCCTAGGTCACCAAAATGCATGTGTTGCATATACACACATAGACATCCTCATCATGGATAGGATTCCTGATGGAGACCAGATTTGCTAAACAAACAAACAAAGATCCTGACCATTTTACCTGAATGCGTGAAATGAGTTCCTGAAATGGCAGGGACTTTTCAGACCATGTGGTGATCAGCTCTACTGCCTTGTCAAAGTTCTTCACATATTCACTATACATCTTCAGAAAAGGAGCAACCTTCTGGATGATGTCCCCAATCCTGGGATTCATTTCCCTGTAGTCATAATGCCAAGAGAACAGGTCTGCCATTGGCACCTCTATGGATGGCAGCCAAAACAGACTGAGTAAGGGATTGGGGAAGATGTCTATCTGTTTCTTTCACTAGTCTTAGTTTGTAATGACCAAGCATCATTAGCATTGTTTTGTGACATCTTCAAGCATTTTTTTTGAATGCAGCTCAGCTTCTAGTAAGCAATTGTCCACATTTTGATGAATATAGACATTACTCTTTCTTAACATTTCCAGCCCACTTACACATTGGTGAATTGAATAAATGGCCTCAAATGGGATCTATTCTAGCTGGTTCCAGTTCTACCACTAGCCAGACAGAGACAGCTCAGCTCAGCCCTCTGGAACAAATATTGGCAGAGAGGATGGCAAGATTTTGGAGGACAAGGTGCTGTGGGCCAAATGACCTGACGTGTCCCCTGCATTGTTTTCCTCAGGAAAACACTGTACCACCACCAGTGTTAAAATCAGAAGTCAACTTCTGAACATAGCATTATATGTGGGGGGATACCATCTGTTCCTTTTTGTCACCTGCAAAATGCCTTTGGCAAGAAAATTAGGAACAAACTCATTTGTTTATTTTTTTTAAATCTATTTCTTTGCATTATATCAAAATTCACAGCAACAAATGGCATAAAAAATACTCAGAAGCAAAAAAAAATCTAAAATGTTTAAACTTTAAAAATAGACCAGCATTCACTCATTTAGCAGTGCAGTTCTAAATGTCTTTTCAGAGGTACCTGAGTTTTTCTGTGTTCCATGTGGTTTATTCCCGGAGAAGCCTAAAGCGGTAAAATCTAACAAAATACCTACTTAAATAAAAACACTGTTGCTGTGGGGTTAACTATAGCAATATTAATACCAAGTTAGCTGCTTTGGTTATATTTGTGGATTTTATCCTTATTGAGGTGTGACAGATTTCTTTACCTAGGTTGGTCCTAAAACTCCAGCCCATAGGAATCCTGCCACTCACCCTGCCCTTGTTTCCCCAATTATTCTGGGCTTCAGGATGACCCCTTAAAGGTGGACTTGTGGTTATGTTATGGTGGCGTGGATTCTTTAACTTTGGTATGCCACAGGTTTAAAATAAGAAGAAGAATAAATTTATCAAACAAAGTAAAAACAAACATATCTCTAATTATATATTAGCTCCCCCAAATTACAGATAGTTCTCTCTTCCTGTTCCAATCCACAGTCCTGTCTCTATCAGCTTAAAGGCCAATCTGTCAACTTTGCCCTGTCTGTGCCATTCCAAAATCCTATCTGCTTCAGACTCTGACCATTTCTACACTAGACTGTTATAGCACTATTATTCCACTTTCAACATCCTATGGAATCCTGGGGTTTGCAGTTTAGGGAAGGGCCCTTTGAGGGATACCATAGAATGTTGAAAGTGGAATAATATAGCGCTATAACAGTCTAGTGCGGAAATAGCCTCTATCTCTTTCAGAGTCTCTCACATCCTGTTTGAATCTCTCTGAAGCAAGCCTCTGCCTTTTAATACATTAGATTCCCCTCCAGCCTGTGCTTCACAATTTCTCTGAATGCGATTGGCTGCCTTCAGGCCAATCTGCCTTCTTCACATGTAGACTTACTTTCCCAATAATGCACATTAATGGAAATAGTACCGCCGCCAGCCACATAATAATTGCCTATAGCCTATAATGATGACTGTTTGTCAGAATGCCAGACTTACCCCTGCCCACAATGAAATCAATATGAAAGCATCATTTGCTGCATTGTACAAAGCATGAATGAAATTTTTTTCAGTCAAGGGCCAGCATATCTGCTATGTAGCATGGTGTATCCTATGCATGTACTAAATGTCTCTGATATTAACCTGAAGTAACCCAAGTCTAGATTTCTTGTGTTGTATTTTTTTTTTTAGAATCTAGACTTCAAACCCTCAAACATACTTTCCTTTCAAAGTCTCTCATTTCCCTGCCAAGAAATACAGTAGACGGAGAGGTAATTGGTTTGGCTTCCATAACTCACCAATTCTCCATACGTTTCTGTAGCTCTGGCAGGAAAAACTTGGCATGGAAATTGTAAATGGATGAGATATTGGAGAATATCATTTTTACCACCTCTTCCGGGAATGTTTTTGTATTTCTGGCCTCCTTCAGCAGTTCTGCAAAAAACACCTGGAAGAGGACATTTCCAGACAGTAAAGGCATGTAAATGTATTCGTTTATTCAATTATTCATTCATTCACAGCATTGAAAATTCACTCATCAGGCAAAACGGCTCCTAGAAAGACTTATGTAAGGTCTATAAAAACAAGACAGATCCTCTATACAGGCATGCATTCAAAAGAAAAAAGGAGCAAGGAGGGAAGTGGAGAAGAAGCAACTCAGGCATCAATACACTAATTCTTATAATAACGAAATGGAATAGAAACAGTTCAGGAAGAGAGGGAGGCAAACAGAGCTGGCATCTCAGTGGAATCAATGGGATGACCCTGTCCATCTCTCTGCTGAAGCCTCCTGATGAAATTTGACTTCAGGGACAGATTTGAGCAGAAATGATCTAGCATCCCTATCTTTTTTAATATAGCTCCTTGAGTCATTTGTGTCCCAAAGTAAAATATTATCTATTTTAAGGGCAGGAAATTTTCAAAGAGATGATCCAGGGCAAGGAAGCATTGCAGGGTATATCATGGAATGAATACCATCAGTAGCGAGGGCAAAGTTGTTGTTATCATCATCATCACCATCACCATCACTATCATCATCAATTACTAGCATATATACCTGGCATTGCCTGGGATTTTATTTTCTCATAGGTAATACTTGTTAGAAAGATTTGAGATTCTGTGTCTCTAATTCCCCAAACTGTTTTATCCAGTGCCTGTAACTTTTCCCCATATTCCCCAATCCAATCTGTATTCAGAGTTATTAACATACAAGGGTTGGATTCCGGAAGGGATACACTGCCCTTCTCCTTGCTGCTAGGCCTCATCTCCATAGCAACCACCCAGGCCCAAGAGCTCTCTGGCTGAGAATTCTAAAGGCCCTTCACTAAACTGCAAACCCCTGGATTCCATAGAATCTTCTTAGGCAGCCAATCATATGAGCTTTTTGCCTGATTATGTCAATCATATGAGGTTTTCGCCTGCAGCCAATCATATGAGGTCTTCACCTGACACAGACAAACAAACTTTGACTTTTATATATTATATTGATGTACATGATGCTTTAGAAGTAAAACAGGTAAAAGCATTAGGTTCTGCCAAAGGCACGCAATCTAAAATATACATTAATACCATCTTCGTCTTTTCTTTATTTATCTTATATCCTGCTATTTGCAAGTTTAAAACAAATGAGAGAAGGAGTAGTCTACAAATGTTCAATGAGGCAACTCCAAGAGTATGGAGCAGCAAGTGAAAAAGAACAAAGTTGAGCCAAGAAAGAAGAAACTCTTGGTTGGGTGAGAAGCCTAGAGTTCCTAGAATGCAGATCTAGAGCAGGCTGGTAAAAAGAAATAAGGACCAAAAGATAAGGGGGAGCTAGGTTGTGCAGAGCTTTGCAAATTAAAACAAGAAGCTTGTTACAGAATCCCAGAAGGAATGAATAACATGATCAAAATGATGGACCAAAAAGATAATCTTAGCAACAGAATGCTGAATGGAAACCAGAGGACTAAGGTGAGATAATGGAAAGCAAGTCAAAAGAAGATTTTAATAATCAAGGTGGGAAATGCACCAAGGCATGACTGAGAAAGCAGAAAGAAAAAGTCTCATACAAATACAGAAGATCTGATACAAAAAGTCAAATACAACCAATGAAAGTATTGGAAAACCCTTCAAATACTCTTTTTCATAAAAGACACTTCTTATTGAATTCCGGCTTTCAACTATTACTCTATATAATTTCATTTGAAAAATATAATGTTAAACACAAAGCAAACATGGTTGTATTAAAGGAATTAAGTAGAAAGCAGAGCCAGCTTGGATCCCACAGTGGGAAAAAGGTGGACTAGAATTAATAAAGGGAAGCCTGCTACAATCTTTCATTGCCATTCTGGCTCATAAACAGCTAGAGCCTTTTGAGTAACGCCTGGATTGGAACTGGTCTGAGTTCTGGCCTGTCATGACTGGCCAGAAACATGGATCATCCATTGCAAAGAAGGAAAACAGGACTTTGGATGATTTTGTATAGAATTCTTAGATCAAGATATTCACCCTATTCATTGTGGCGGTTTACCACTTCCACAGCATCCTGTCTTAATTGTATCTGTTTCCGCAGAAAGGTAAGAGAAGAGGTTGAAAGTAAATTGTTACAAATAATGCGTTACTAATAACATGTTACTTGTGATTATTTCAACAAATACAGCATACCTAAGTTATATTATGGTTGTTATATAATGAGAAAATAACATCACTTGTAGATAAATGAAACTGTTTTGGGAACTTTCACTGTTATAAGCATGTTTGGCCCTAGTTTTGTGTGGTGTTGTTGTTGTTTTGCATTACAGACCAGTGACTTTGTAGCATTCTGGGCTTTGTTCTTTTAAAAGCTACTTAAATTAGTTCACTTTAAAGAAAAAGCAATCAGAAAACTTACTTTCAAATAATGAGAAAATTAAAAAGTAACCCTTTGAAAGCTTGAATTACAGTGATAACGAACTGGCGAGTGCCTTGAAAGAAGCAGCAGTAGTAACAGTTGTTATTTTTATACCCCACCTATGTCCCAAGATTAAGATTCAAAGCAGCTTACAAATTAAAATGATAACAATATAATTAATAGTTAGCATTAACATAGAATTAAACTATTAACAATATTAAAAGAATTTAAAACATACACTTAAAATGATAAAAGCAGTTTAAATACAGTATGGTATCCAGTACAAGAAGGTTCAGATTTTACTGTGTGGAAATCCCAGCATTTCCAAAGCACACAGAAATAGCTTTTGAGGCCTGAGATTCAATGGTGCAATCAAAACTAACAATGGTAGTTTTAGATCTTGAAAAGGGGCTCCTTTTCACTACAGAGTTATAGTACGATGATTCCATGTCACGGCTGCATCCTATAAAATTTTGGTGTTTCTTGTTTTAGGAAGCACCGGATCTTTCTAGTAGAGAATTCTAAAACATACTAATCCCAGGATTCCATACGGTAAAACTGTGGCAGTTAACATGGCATTATTATGCTATAGTTTTATTATGTGAAAGGAGCCAAGGTTACTTTTTTTGAAGTACAGGTGGCAGAGTCACCTACCCAACATAGCTGAGAGATTCTGGGAGTTATAATTCATTTCCTGCAACTCTTTCTAACTGTGATCATTTTACTATTTCTCCATGCACTGATGTGAATGAAAGTAATAATTAGATGGATATTTTATTCTGCTAAAAGCAGAAAACAGAAAATGGAGGATATGCTGCAAACCAACCTGATCCAGGAGATGAAGTCGGTTGACGTAAGCACGCTCAGTGTCCAGAAGCTCCAAAGCTATTTTTTTCTCTTCTGGGTCCTGTGTGTTCTGCATTAAGAGAAATAGTATTCATCATTTGGGTTTATTAACAGTGAATATGAGACAGTATGAGACAGAAACTATACTCTCAAAATGCCGTCCCATCAGGTGGTACATTATATGCAGCATTCATTGATTTTAAAACTGCCTTTGATTTAATACCTAGAGACATATTTTGGAAGAAACTAGAGGATACAGCAAATGATACAAGAGTATTAATACTTATTTGTGGCCTGAATGAAGACGTATTCCCCCAGAATAAGATGTGACAATTTGGGCCAGCTAACTAATGAGGTTCCCACAAACAGGCCCCTTTATTATTTAATGTATACATCAATTTGTTGGTTAAAATACTAAAAATTTTTATAGGGTAATTTTTTTTATCATCCTCAATTGTCTCTGTGTCTAATCTTCATTCTTTTGTATGTGGATGATCTTGTTTTGTTATCTTATACAGATATTGGTCTAAGAAGATTATTAAGGGAGCTGGCCAGTTATTGTAGAAAGGAAGCTCTAACTAAGGTTATGACTTCTTTCTAAGAAAAAGAACACACATAAATGGTTAAGAAATAGTTTTTCTATTGAGCAGTTTACCAGTTATAAATATTTAGGAATCATGTTCTACTCTTTGGGTTCATGGAAGCAAGAGGCAAACTCAGTAAAAGAACATGTGCAAAGGTACACTAGCATTGTGTAGATTCTTTTTTGCTAAAAGAGGTCAATATATTCCCACTGCAATATAGGCTTTTGTGGCTAAAATCATTATCATTTTATTATATGGTGTTCAAATGTGTGCTTATCAATACATTTGAGGTCATTCAAACAAAATTTCTCAGAAGTATTTTTGCAGTCCGATGCAGTGTCTCTAATGCAGTTTTACAGATAGAGGTGGGCCTACCTTGTGGGTTAGTCCCTCTGGCTTTAGTAGACAAATATCTTTCTTCTTGGAAATAGATGGTGAACAAAAAAATATTTTCATGCGGTCTTTCACAAAATATCTTTTTACAAATGGGATATGTGAAAGCCAAATCATTTATGAAACAGTGTATATGGGACACTGAATTTCAAAATCATGTAGCAGAGTTAAAAACATTCCAAAAGAGGAGTCTTTTGACCATCCCTGATATCTTACTACCTTAATAGTTCTTAAATTTAGACACATGTTTACTATGGCTCAATTAAATACACATCCATCAATGGTTTTGGATGGTAAGTTTTTAAAAAACTTTATGACAAGCGTATCTACCCATGTTTTAATAATGAAATAGAGTCACTTGTTCATGTGTGATTGTACTGTCCTTTTTTTTTTATGGATGCGCTAAATTAATTAGTCCAATTGTACAAAAATGTCCAGGTAGAACAGAAAGCTTTTGCTTATCCCTTCTGCTTGGAGATAAAGATTACCAAATTATGGAGAAGGTTGCTGGGTTCCTTTCGTATGCTATTACAGCTCACAGACTGTAGAGGGGGAATCATAACACAGCAATTTTAGTTATATACAATATTCATAAAGGAAGTCTCAAATACAAAATTTTAACTTTTAAACACCTTAACCTTTTTATTCTTTATTTTTCTGTTTTTATCTAGGGTATCAGGTAGAAATGAGCAATTTTCAGATCTGATGGAGCATTTTAGCTGTGTGTGTATTTTTATGTATTTTATGTACCTTTTTTTATTAAGTTTGGTCTAGGACCATAAATAAATGAAATGAAAATACTCTCAAAGGGTTGAATTTAGGCTTTGCTGTACCTGGAATAGACCCATGAAATCAATGAGCTTTAATAGGTCATGACTACCTTAAGTGTCATTGATTTAGAGGATCTGCTCTAAGTATGACTTAGATCAAACACAGTGAGTGCATCTCAGATTAATAGGATTGCGCTGATAATTAGGAATGGATTTGGTACATTCAGACTGCAACCTGTATAGCATTTTTAAAAAATATTTCTATACCCTGTCATATACTGCACATCCAGGTAATGTACAACAATTAAACCATAATTGGAAGTATACTGGGATTGTCAGGTGAAATAAGGTACAAGACTCCTGTACCTTTAATAATTCTGTGGAAGAGGGAGTTTTAATAGGTGGCATTTGTCATGAAAGCATCAATTGTTGAAACTCCCTCTTTTATATAATCATTAAAGTAGAGGAGCCCTGTCCTTTATTTCATCTGGCAAGTATACAAATACAAAACACACAAAACAACTAAAACACGTTATATATGCAATAGACCATCAGCTAAAGATCAAAATGGCAGGCACCAAAAGACATTAAATGCTGAAAGATTCTTAACATAAATCTAAACTGCAACAGAACTGGCACTTCTTTATTTTGACGAGAGAATATTGGAGAGATTTGGTACTACCACATAAAAGACCCTCCTCTTGAATGATACTAGCTGGACATCTGCAGCTGAGATGTGGCACAATAGAGAGAACTCTAATTATGATCTCTGTACCTGGATGATTCAAAACTAGGGATGGGCCAACTGAATCCTCGAATCCTGGGTAAGGATTCAAGATTTCCGAATCCGAATCCCTGTGCCAAAATAGGCAAACTGAATCTTTTGAATCCGCCAACCAAATAGATTATTGGAGACCAGAATGCCTGAAAACCAGGGAGACCGGGATGCCTGAAAACCAAGGCAACTGGGATGCCTGAAAACCTGGAAGACCAGAATGTCTGAAAACCTGAGTGACTGGGATTCCTGAAAATCTGGGAGACCAGACGTACAAGGGAAGATAGTAAGTAGGTGAGTTTTTCCCTTGGAGTGATTATGGCCTTTGCTAACAATTTCAGAAATTGCATCTAGGGTTGTATTCTAAGATATTTAAATTAAACATTTCATATTTCAATTCAGTCTTTGACTGGAAGCTACAGGCTTGAGATTTCAAGGACAGCTGAAACATTCATAGCTCCCTTGCAAACCTCTTTCAGACACAATTCTAGGGTTTGTAGTTTTACAAGGTGTCACAGCCTTCTCTGCCAAAGTGTGCTGGTGCATCATCAAACTACAAACTCCAGGATGCCAGAAGAAGCTAAGCAAAGAAAAGCCAATTTTGACTTGGATTATCTCTCTACTCTAGTATGTGGCCCTGTTTACGCAGGCAGGAAAATGTGGGATTAATCCAGATTTTCCTGCCTATGTAGAAAGTGCCTTCATGTCATTTTCAATCTGGGGAGATCCTGAGGCAAAACTGTGACAATTGTCCTGGCCAGATTTCTTCTGAGGGAGGTTTGTCTTTGCCTAGGCTTTTGCTAAGGCTGAGAGAGTGTGTCTTGCCCAAGATTATCCTTCTTTCCCTTGCTTTTTAAACTCTTTTAAAAAAAAGGATTAGAAAGATCTGAGATTCGTGAGAATTGTGGATTCCCAGAACCTTCCAGGGATTCGGATTCAGATTTGGAAAATTCTGGATTCGTCCCATCCCTCTTCAAAACAGGAGAAGGCATTCCAGATCCTAGTTATTTATGGCTTCAGAGATTAATATAAAAGATTAATAGATCAAACCTGTCCAGGTAGGTACCAAAGTGGTAACCAGTGCATTTCTTTTGACTTTAATGTTAGATGGCAACTACTAGACATATCATACAATTGTCTCACTCTGCAACAGCTGCAGTGTATGAAACACACATGCAGGCAGCTTCATGTGGATAAGTAGATAGATAGATAGATAGATAGATAGATAGATAGATAGATCAGTAGATGAGCTTGCAACATGAAGCACCATTCTGTATATTCATAATCAAGGTATCAACAATGACATGTTAAGAAGCCAGAATGACATTTACCTGACTGTGTAAGTCAATCCAGTATGAACCAATGAAATTATTGTTTCATTGGTTCATAATGGATTGACTTACACAGTCAGGGAAATGTCTCTCATCCCCTCTCATCCTCTCTGCCTAAGTATTGGGCCAGCATTTTTCATTATATAATAGATCAGTTCTTACAATTCCTCTACCAATGAGCTGCTTAAAAATTACTGGGGATGTAGGCAGATCACATAATAAACTTGTTCTTGTTTTGTTCTATAAATCAAAGCACATACATAACCCATATTTAAGTAAGTTTTTTTCTTCAGCAACAAGGTGCCCATCAAAACCTGCGCCATATTACCAAAATCACAAGTCTTATCCCAAGAATTTGTTAGCCCGATTGATAATCAGGCCCTGATCAACAACACTTTGGCACCCTGGGCCAGAAAAAAAAAAAAGTGAAGCACCAAGAACAGATATTTCCTCTGGTTTCATCATCTTTCTGCAAACCACCTGAATAGAACTCACAGAACATAACGTTTCTACTGAGCACAGTTTAAGCACAACTTGAAAGCAATACTTGTTTGAAGTACAACCCACAGAATCATCAAGCTGTCATCAAGCTGTTCTAGGAGCTATGGTTCAAAAAAGTGACTTTCCAAGGTGTCCATTTGAGAACCTCTAAAGTAAAGATGAACAAGTATTCTTCATGTCAGCTTTCTCAATAATGACCTGACAGTTACCTGATTTCTTCTGCTCCCATCACTGAGGCTTGACTGATAGTCTGTGTCCTGTTGAGTTCTCCAGTTGCCATCAGAAATCTTGACTCGAAGAGAGTTGAGACATTTGACAGTGAGGCCTCTGGGAACCTGTGGCTCCTCCTCCTCCCTTGATTTGGTGCTGCAGGGCATCGGGCTGTGCTGTGCTGATGTATTTTCACTGACCTCACTCATGGCTTTTCTGTTTGTCTCAGATGGAAGCAAGTGGGACATCACGTGATTTGGTGCTCCCAGTTGGGGTCCAGACTGGAGATAGATGAGTTCTTTATCAGGATTCTGAGAAAATCTAGTCACAAAAAGGAAATATCATTCTAGAGATTCTAAATTACTCTGTTTAGTCCACTTCTGCAAAATACAGTACAAGGCCAGGCAAGATTTCTCACAAGATCCAAAGCAAAAATAAAACTGATACCTCTCAGTTATATTTACAACTATCCATGCCTACACTTCATGACTGTGTATATTCAGTGGTAAAGTGATACTGTTTAAGGCAGAGTTAAGGTATAACAATTTAAACTCCAGTTACACACAACATGAAGGAAATGTAATATAAAAAAAAAATGATTCAATGCTTAGTAAAGTACACACACAAAAAGTGGAATGGGGTTTCTATAGTTCTTCTGGAGGGGAAATATCAGCCAGCAAATTACATCTGCTGAAATTCTGTTGTACACATAGAAATCTTGCCATCTTTTTCATATGGTCCCATGTCATAATAAGCATCACTGCAGAAAATGCATTTCCTCCTGAAACAGAGTTTAGAAAAAACATTTTTCATTCCCTGAATGACTAAAAGTATTGAAGCTGTGTTGGATTAACGTGTGTGTTTGCGGCAATACTCCTATACTGTAAGAAAGGAGGGAATGCCTTTTAAGATGGTGCTTGTTAAGCTGCAATTTCTGTAAATACCTATGCTAAAAATAATATTCTTCTTAATTTAAAAACCTGTTTCGGGGTAAACTAAATGCATGTTTTCAGTTATTGTTAAGTTAGTTCTTCTAAGTATGGAACAAAGCATTCTTAGGCATGTCTACTCACAAGTAAGCCCAGCTGAGCTCAATGGGGCTTATTCCCACTTACAGGTTGGTGCTATAAGTATGTGTTATATACCAATAAATCTAACCAAGAGAAATATAGAGCATTGTAGCTCGATATATATCATGGATACCCAGACAGGCTTTGTATCCGAGTTTATTGGGAGAACCACGCCTTCACATGTTAATACAATATACCTTTAGACATCAAATCACCGCTTGATGAGGTGCTAAGAAATGTGACCTGCCTTTCTTTTCTTCCATAGTATTGTAAGATCGTCTGGAAACAAAAGCTAGCTTGTCTGTGCTTAGCTACAGCTCAGCAGAAAAAGGATTTAATGCATATTTTACTTCCATGTTGATTGTTGCTACTAACATCCCTTTTTCTGTTTCAGAATCAGCCTACCTAACATGCCCGAAGTTCCTAATCTATCCAAACATCAGCTTTTATTTCCTCTTACTAAGCAAAGTTTCACTTTCCCAAAATAAACCACAGTTCATGATAAACAGTGTCATGTGATAGCTGCCAGTGAATCTAACAGCAGCCTTGCCTTGATACAACAAGGCTTTCTCAAGATCTAGTAGACTTCTCGCATGGTATTATATTCAGCCCACCTGGAATCTATAACATCTTAGGGTACTCACCACTCAAGAACCATTTAGAGAGACGTGCAAAAGAGACAAATCAGATGTACTGAAATATGGCCTAATAATAATGATACAATAATCAACACATTAGACTGCATATTGGTTCTCTAACCACTCTCATCACCAATAACATTATCAAAGTGGCCAAGGACCGCCTGAAGTCCTTGTGCTGCCTGAAGTGAAAATAGACAAAATGACACTATGAATCCCATTCAGTTCCATATACGTAAGCCAAATAGAGTGGCAGCTGAACATTAGTATTAAAACAATATCTTGCACTACACCTGATAGCAGCAGGCAGACTAAGAGGGTGAAACAGTTTGCTGCTGGGTACACACAACTCTAACCTTCAGCAACTTATCACCATCCCTTGTCTACCAACATCTGCCACCAAAGGGGTTGTAGGTTTCAGGGCACTTGCTAAAGTCTCTGCTGGTTCTTCTCCTCGGGTCCATTATGCAGAATTATAGTCCAGTTATTCCACTGCCATGGTTCTATGCTATGGAATTCTAGGGTTTGCTGTTTGGGGAGGCACTGAAGACCTCTGGTTGAGAATTCTAAATGCCCTTCCCTACACTACTGCTCCTATGATTTCATGGGAGGGAACCATGGCAATTAAAGTGGAATCATAGTGCTATAATTCTGTAGTATGAATGGGCCCCAGCCCTCCAGGAGGGGAGACAAATCTCTGAATCAGTAGCACTGGAGGAGAAAGCCATTTGGGTTTTTTATGAGAGATGGCTTTAAATTCCTGGGCATACAACTTTACGGTTGGCCCTAAACAATTGCGGGTTTGACTTTCACAGATCTGATTATTTGCAGGTTTCTCCAGCCCTCCAGTCTCTTCCTCTCATGTACTTCTTCTCTGGGGAATCTTCCCTCTCCACAGCTCCAATCAGGCTGTGCGGCTTTTTAAAAGCCTGCCTCTGATCCTCCTCCTCCACTGGCCAGCTAGAGATGGCTCACAGCTCAACTTCTCAGCACCACAAATGCTCTCCTGATGCCCCCCACACTCCCAAGGAAGGAGACAAGCAAGAGAGAAGAAGCATAGGGCCACCACACTGACCTACCCCCTTTCCCACTTCTTTCCCTTAACTGGTTTGGACCCTGGATGCCCATTGTCCCCACCATGCCTTAGCCCCCTTTCCCTCCCCCACACACATTTTGATATTTCCATTTTTGTGAAGGTCCTGTGTCCCCAACCCTAGTGAATGTGGAGGGCCAACTGTACTCTTTCCCAAATGTTGCCAGAGCTCTCTGGCTCAGCTCAAAGGTGTTTGTATGAGTTTTGCATTTGTGCAACACCAGTGAACCAAAACTACGAGGACTTAAGGAAAGGAACAAGGGAAAGAGATGGTAGGTACATGCACTTGAGCTCATTATGGCATTGGGGGCAGGGCAGGGAGTGGAGTGCCAGCCTTGTCATTCATACGACTTCTTGTTGTACAAGTCCTGACCTTGTGTGGGGACAAATCTCCCAAGGGCTGGCAGTGAGCCTTCAACAAGGCCTGGCAGCACTAATGAGCCTAAGAAAACTCCCCACATGTTACGTATACTACAAACAAGATATGATAGCAAAGGAATGCTAGTAAGAAGGATGACAACTGTGACAGTTACTGGGCACATTTTGCTGCCTGCTCAGCTGTCAAAAAGTGCTTGGGGTTTTGGAAGCAAAATCTGGTTCTGAGTTCCCATATTATTTCATTATAGCTAGGTTTTTTTCTGAAATTATGTCCATTTATTTTTCTGTTGGAAAAAATGAGAGTGCATAGTAAGAGTGTATGTATGAAGGGTGAGACAAAAGGAGGAAAGTAGAACTGGAAGAAAGAAAAACATGGAGGAAGAGAAGAGACAGGGAATCAGGGTGGGGATGAGAGCTATGGAGGAGGTGATTGTGTGTGTGGAAATAGGGAAAGAAAAATAATAGAGTGGACCAATAAACAGACACACAGAAGAACATATGAAACAGTGTCTCTAGGCATCCTGCACTCAGAAGATAGCGTGTTCTTGGAACACCAGCTACCAATGCTACATCTTAAGACATTGGAAAATAAAGCTGCCTGGACCATACAAATTCTGCCTCCCATTGTTGAAAGGTGTTCATGAAGGCATTAAAACTATTTGTACCACTTTGGGAGGACATGAACCTTCTTCTGGCAAGTGACTTACACCTTCACTTCAAGGGGGACTGGTTTTAGATAGGATGCCCACATAAAAAGGTATAAACTAAGAGGAGTGGGTCATCAGACCAGCATTGGTATAAGTACAATTAATCATCTATTCTATTTTTATCCCAGAAACGGCCCATCCAGATGAAACAGCAAATAATTGTCTAACCCTACCTTTCTCTGAAATTTCCGAGGCTGGCATATGTCATCACCATTAAATGGGACATAATGCCTTCGAGGCTCAAATATCCCAGTATGTGATCTCTTTCCTTTTCTTTTTCTTCCCTTTTCTCTTCTAGCCATCTAGCTTCATGTCAGAAACCCCAGATAGTAGTAAGGACAGAATAGCATTGGGTGTCCAGAAAGAGAATAGCTGCCAGAGACCAAAGTCTCTTTTCCACAGTTAGGTCAATGACACTGAGTTCTGGAGGAAAGAGGGCAATGTTGAGGAAGAAATCTCTAGACAAATAAGTATGCACAGCAGAGAAATGTCCTCTCTAGCTATGGGCCTTTCCGCACTACATTGTTATAGTGCTATTATTCCACTTTCAGCATCCTATGGAATCCTGGGGTTTGCAGTTTAGGGAGGGGCATTTAGAATTCTCAGCAAGAGAGCTCTTTGGCCTCAGTAAACTACAAACCCCAGAATTCCACAGGTTGTTGAAAGTGGAATAATAACACTACCACAGTGTAGTGTGGAAAGGCCCTGGATTCTCCATGCCTTTTTTCAAACATGGCCTCCCTGTTAGCATTTTGCCTCAGGAAAATTTCCCCATTATTTACCACAGAAGAGGCAAGCTGCTAGTCATAGGGAGCTAGAAGACTTTCCCCTCCTTCCTGGAAAAGTAGCTCTCACCTAGGAAAAAAAATTAAGAACAAGCAAACTTTACACTTAGTAAATTCTGTGGTATTTCTGATTTCATTGGAATTCCAATGTATTGAGGGTTAAGGTTAGCAGAAACATTCCTTTTCATGCACCCAGTGAGAATCCCACTGGGTCTTTCCCTGAATGGAGCCAACCTAATGAGAACTAGAATGTGTCAATTCTGCTTCTTAGAATCACAGCTTTCCCAAAAATGGCTTAGAACCATTTTAATTTTTTTAATTTTTTTGTGCCTCTATACATCACATTGTTTGGGATAAATAGGTTTGGCAATGGCAAAAGATAATAGATTTATTCATACCAATTTTTTTCCGCCAGCATTTTTACTTTTTTTAAAAAAAAGATCTGTACGTGGCAAGTGGCAAGGGTTGCAGGTCAAACCTATCCCAGGCTTGGAGATTTCAGCAACAAAACTTGAAACCTAGAGATGACCCATTGTAATAGCACAGGGAGTGGGCCCTAGTGATGTAATGAAATATGATGCATTAAGCATCAACCACATTGGCACAGAGTATGCTTAAAAACAAACAAACCAAAGTCTTTAAAAATGAAGAATATATATATGCACACTTTCAAGGCAGTGCTGTCATCCTGAGATTCATCTCCTTTGTCCTGAGGACTGGAAAAGAGGGGCCAGGCCTTGAGCCTCAGCACCAGGACCTGAGATCTCACCCTTCTAGAAGTGGCTAGGGACATCATTTATGGCTTTTCAACATGCAATGTTGTACAGTGTTTGGGCCATTTCCACACTACACTGTTATAGTGCTATTATTCCACTTTCAATATCCTATGGAATTCTGGGATTGGTAGTTTACTGAGGCCCAAGAGTTCTCTGGCTGAGAATTCTAAATGTCTCTCCCTAAATTGCAAACCCCAGGATTCCACAGAAAATAGCACTATAACAATCTAGTGCGGAAATGGCCTAGTAGATCTAGCACAGATCTTGGAATTCTCCAAGAAAACATGACATTAGGGTATTAAAAGATCCTACCCTAAGTGGATGCAGGTTAAAGGCTCTACCTGATCCATCCATCCATCATGAAGATTACATCAAGTTAAGGTGAGGGTACTAGTTGAACTACAATGTATGTTACTGCTATAATGGAAGTCTAACAACAGTGACAATGTTTCGCTTGGTTTCTTCTTGAAGCAATCTTCTTCCAGCTGTGAAAAATTCTTCAAAACCCGTTTAGTTCTTGAAGGCTATTCATTATTCAGAACTTATTCTGAGCAAAATTATTACATAATTGTTCTGAACAACAACAAAAGAAAGGATTTTCAGGAAATGGTATTATCTTCTACACAGAAAAAGCAGCTTCCTGTGCAGAAACTGCTGTTTTCTCTGCAAATCAACCGCGTGTGAGTTTTGCATAGCATTTGCAAAGCCGTGTAGATAATTGAGCAGAAGCTCTGCTATACAACTTCCACAAACAATTCTGCTTTTCTTTCTATTTCTGGTTGCTACTTTGTGCAGCACAAATCAATAGAAAAATAGATGTGCCTTGCACATAGCTTACTAATAAACATTAACGGCTGGTAACAGCAAGGGTTAGAAGATTGCTGTGCATAGCAGGCAAGTGCCCCCAGGTCATTTTCAGGCCCTCAAATAGTTCCACTTTACTTTCTGCTTTAAAATGGGCTCTTCTGGACCTAAAGCTGCCTGGGAGAGGAACACAGCAAAATTACCTCCTACGCTAGTGGTCACAAAAGGTACTGAAAAGTTAAACAGAAACTTTTCCCATGGTGGGACAGCTCTCAAAAGTCCCAAGGGGAGGGTGTGTGAATCCTGGACCTCAGGTAACTTCCCTTCCCTGCTTTACAGAAAAGTAGGCAAACACCGTAATAAACACAGTGAGGAGTCATTCTCTCATTTAGTGTGATAAAGAAGGAGGCAGGTGCTTCAAAGAAAAGGAAGCACAGCACTGAGATCGAACGGTAAAGGAGATTAGTACAGCCCACTTTTCTGTCTTCCATCTGTGGGATATTTGGGGTTGAAAAGGAAGGAGGGAATGAATGAAGGAAGGAAGTTTTATTTTAGCTAGTGTGGATTGACTCCTCTGTGCTCGCAAATATCTGAAGCTCTTTCCACACGAGGCAGTTAAAACAGGCCAAGCGTCCTGGCACGGAGGTCGTCTGCCCCTTGGATCGGACTAGGTGCGGACTATTTAACTTAGTTCCACACCTTAGTCCAATCCAACCCGCCCCCAAGTGGTCCTCCAGCGTGCTAAGTAAAGACCAGAAAAATCTGATCTTTCAATTTTCTGGAGCGTGCCATTGTGTTCCTACTTACCTGTGCAGATGTGCAGGCTCACACCAATGCGAGCCTGCGATCAGTGGAGGGTGGGCTGTGGGCATGGCCAGCATCAGCAGTTGGTCCACTCCCACGAAGACACCAGAAGCCGCCATTTTGAGCCGAAAACCACAGGAAGCCGCCATTTTGAGCTGGAGCAGTGAGGATCTACAGACCTCACACTGCTCCAGTTCGCCCTGCACTAATGGAGGAACCCTGCAGAAGGGCTCAAGGGAAAGTTTGCATTACTTCAGACCCAAGAAGTAAGTAGTACGTAAGTAAGTAATGGCACGGAGCGATTCACTCACCTCGTGCGGAAAGGGCCACATTAGAACTGTAATAGGTAAGATCTATGGCAGGGCAATACCTTTATTAGGAGCAAACAAAATGACAATGAATCGGAAGCAAGCTTTCAGGTTTTCCAGAGATTGTGATCACAATCGATGGGGTGCAAAATAGAAAGTAGGGTATAAGAGGGGGAAATACAAATCAGGCTAGATGTTATAGCCAAGCACTGTAATGGATCTCTGCTCTTATCTTTCAGGATGCTTTCAAAAAGGATGTTTAAAGATGTCTATTTTGTTTCTTATATCTGTTGCATTTTCATGATGATATCCTAATGGCCTGTATTACGTTAAAGAGAGGAGGATGAGAACCAACATGAGAACCAGGTGAATCTAGATTATCTCTATTTCCATTAATTAAAAAAAAATAAACAGAAAGCAATCTGTAATGAAGGAGTTCTCATGGAGTTCAGTTCTCATGTCAGTCTTTGGAATGACATCTTAAATTGACAGCTAGAAAAAGAACTGTGTGTATATGTGTTTATTATATGTTTTGCTAAGGAATACTGACAGTCTTACATTTTATTTTGTTCTCTTGAATTTTGTTAAGTTGTATTTCTTTAAATAAAAAAATAAGAGAGAGAGAGAGGAAAAGGATGGATGTTAGCTTAAAGTAAATCAGTACAGCAGATATGACAGATAGCTGTTTTGAGTCCTTGCAAGGAAAAAAAAAACAAGGTATAAATAAAGCTAATAAAAAGAGTAAATAAATACCTCTGAGGTTAGGAATTGTGTACAGCAGTTGGATAACAGCAGTGTTCACAGAATCCATATCCTTTAAATAATCCAATAATGGTGGATACTGAACAAATTATGGACAGTCCAGCTATCCTTTGCACCATTTTGCAAAACTACACGTCCTTTCTCTCTCTTAGCCAATATAGTGCATTGATGCTCCTAAAAAGGATGGGGCCAAATTCTTATGCAATTTCTTTTTGTTAAAATTCCATGCTAACATTTACCCTGTCTTAGGATGGACATATCAGAGGTCTGACAGCAATATATTTTTGATGTCCTGGCTCCAAATTCTAAGTACCCAGAAAACAACAATGGTCAGAGAACACTTTGCCCAGCTTAGAATGGCCTGCTAACAATACCCATTGTCTAAGAATCAGAGACTTGGACACTTTGACACACACATACCAGTTTACATTGAAATTAGACTGGGCTATAACACATTTTATCAGATCTACACTGAAGAGACTTTGGAGACTTGCTCCAAAGTTTGGCACCAACTCACAGGAATATGATTGTTTGAGCATGTTACATTGATTCTTGAACAGCATGGGTTATAAAGAAATTTCCAAACCAACACAAATTGCTTATTATTAGTTATAAAAACCTCAATGGTTTTATAGTACTTAAAGAACTGCCTCTTTCCCCCAATATTATCCTGTCTACAACCTAAGTCTGAGAGAAAGTGGTTAACCCTTCTCTTATCCCAACAAGGAAGATATAAGGCTGGTTGAGACAAATGGAAGGGCCTTTTCAGTGGCTGTGTCCCCATTTCAGAACTCACTTCCATGGGATGTTCATCAGATCTTTTCACTGTTTACCTTCTGCTCTACATCTCACCTTAACGATCGTTCTGTTTGACAGTTTTATAACTGGCTGCACAGGCTTTATGTTAATTCTGATGTTTCATTTTTCTTTTGGCTCATCACCCCTCCTTTTAGAAGAAAGGCAAAAAAACATTATACTAATAAATAGTGGAGAGGAAAGTTGTTAACCACATAGATAGAAGACATGTTGTCTTCCCTGGTACTGAGTCTTTCATGGTACTGAGAGGATCTTGCCTTATTCTGAGACAGAATCGTTGTCTATTTAGCCCAGTATTGCTGAGATGGACTGGCAGGGAACCTCCATGGCTCCAGGAAGGACATTTTCTAGACCTACTTGGGAAAGTCTGAAATGATCTGTAGAATGCCTTCAAGTAGTTTCCAACTTATGACGACCCTAAGATAAAACTCTCATAGGGTTTTCTGGGGCTGAGAGTGTGTGATGTGCCCACAGTCACCCAGTGGGTTCCATGGCCAAGCAGGGAATTGAACCCTGGTCTCCAGGATCATAGTCTAACATTCAAATCACTACACCATGCTGGCACTCTGGAATGATCACTACACCATGCTGGCACTCTGGAATTCATGGGATCACCATCAGGTCAAGAGTGGCCCCTCCCAAAACTGCAAACCCCAGGATTCCATAGGAGGTTGAAAGTGGAATCATAGTGCTATAACAATCTAGTGCGGAAATGGCCCGTGTTTCTGCTTCTTATGGACAGTCTCCACATAAAAGCTGGACTTTCTTCTTGTTCCTTAGATGATTAGCTCTGTGGGCCAATTTGTTGTTATGATCCTTCCAATCATCTCTGACTTATGGTAACCCTATCATTGGATTCTCTTGGCAATATTTATTCCAAAGACGTTTGCCATTGCCTTCCTCTGAGGCTAATAGAGTGTGACTTGCTCAGGGTCATGCAATGGGTTTCCATGTCCGAGTAGAGATTCAAACCCTGTTTTCCCAGAGTCCTAGATCACCTCTCAAACCACTATACTACGCTGACTCCATAGCAGAAGCAAAACTGATCTTGTGAGTCTCTTTCTCATTCTACTTCCCACTAGGGCCTGGGACTGAGGAGCACACTCCCAGTTAATGGACTGGCACCAGTGACAAGATTTCTCAAAGTACCCAAATCTATGAGAGTGACTGCAGAATGGGATTTGTAGTGATCATGATTTGGCAAGTGTAGAGGCACTCTGTGAAAGACAGGATTCAGAACCATTTAACAATATTTGCCAAAGACATAACAGTATTTCACAAATAGTAAATGCACAGATTTCACTCCCACACTGAGATTTTCTTCCATTCATATGCCTTGACATGCACACAATAGCACCCACATCCCATGTGACACAGACACAACCCTACCTGAGATTCTCAAATACGTCCACAAGGTTAACCACAGATGGTAGTGGGTGGTTCTGCTTCTCCTGCATCAGGTTAAATGTTCCTGTAGATATAACAACAGTCCTTGCAATTTTTAAAGTCACATATATAGGAGGATCCACAGAAAGACACTGTAAAATTTGTAACTGGTCCAAAGTCTTTTTGCTTGAGAGATTTCCAATGAATACAAAAAAAAAAGTACTTGACAATACTACTGAAATCACTCAGCAATTTGAAAACTGTTGCTTTCTCTGTGGTGCAGGAAAGCTGTTTGCTGTGGTTTACTGTAAATGGTAAAATTTTTGAGGAAGTAGTAAAGACAGAAGTCTTGGCAGAAGCAAATTTTTCAGAGCTTTATAATGAATTCATCCCCCCAATTTAAAAAAGTAATTGGAGGCATTTTTTCATTTAATGCTGGATTTGTCTTGGTTCATCATACCCTGCAACATTTCACAGATGAAAACTGGGACACATGAGGGAAAGGAACATGAGAGCATGGTCAAGGTGGCAGAAGTGATTCATGAGGAAGAACAGACTAGCTCAGAGAACAGCAGTTTGCTTTTGACAAGCCTAATTGGTGGTGGTGGGGAGAATCTGCTCCATCCTCTCCTGTCCCTCCTGCTGAACTAACTAAATGAAATCTACTTGTGCATTTTGAACTTCATTTGTGGCAAATGAAGTAAGCCAAGAAGAAGCAAGGGGAGAGGGAAGAGGAGAGAGAAACCAGGACATTTTAAAAGCAGCTGAGAAAGTGGGGCAGCAGGGGGTCAATTGAGACCATCCCTGCCGATTCAAGACAGTTGGAGGGCATGGTTGCTGTTTCACCTGTATCTTGCGTATATTTCCCTTTGTAACCAATGAATATCAGGCACAGTGAAGTGTATTTCAGAGAAAGAAACTGTCAAAACCACCTCTGAGTGTTGCTTGCCTAAGAAAACCCTATGGAATTCATGGGATCACCATCAGGTCAAGAGGAAACTTGCAGGCATCTCCACAAACACTGTGTTGTTGCAGTTGCAGTTCAGACTCTCTAAACTTGCCATGCAGAAAAGACATGTGCTCTTCTAGGGCAGAAATAACTTAACAGCTTGTGGCAAAACCAACTAACTGTGTTTTCAGAAAATAAGATGTATAGGATTTTGTGGTTTGTCTCTCATATTCAACCTTCTGGTGCTTACACTGGAATGAGCAATTTTTCAATGCCCTGTAGTTAACACATAAAAACACTAGGGAGCACCATAAACTACTCCAGCGTCCACTAAGGCAACTCAATTAATTATAGACCAAAAAAAAAAAAAGATGATTTGAGGATCAGCAATTCAATAGTCTTCTGACAGGATTCTTGGTTAATGTTATCCCATGGGTTTTGTCCCCCTTGCCTTCAGAAAAGAAAAAGTCACAGCTCCTCACAGGACACAAAGGAAAAATCAGGATTTTATGGCCATTTCCACACTAAACTGTTATAGTGCTATTATTCCACTTTCAACATCCTATGGAATCCTGGGGTTTGCAGTTTAGGGAGGAACTTCAGGCCATAGTCTAGTGTGAAAATTGCCTGTGTTAATTTGATCTGGTGTTACTGTGGTAGATAACCCTATCCCAAGGTCTACAATTTAATATTAAAAATATCTCCACGTGCTTGAGAGGTCCCCCAAACAAGCACGTAGGCAGACCCGATCGAATGGCCGAAAACAGGAAAAACCCAATCAGGCCAGTAAATTCATAGTCACGTAGCCCCAGGAGACCTCCAGACATGTAAAACTTAAAATACAAAAAGGTCCTCAGCCCTGAGGAGCCAGCTTGAAGGGATTAACACATCTGACAGACAGCCCATCAAGCGAGGACGATTTGCATACAGCTGAAGCTTTGACAACCCCGGCAAATTCAATCATGCAAAGAACGCTGACATTTCAGAGCTTTGTTCTAGCTCCTCCACTTATTGTTCTCCCTGGGAAAGGATTAGCCCTCCAGGTACCTTTTTCCCCATAAATAGACTCAGTTTTTGAGCAGCTCTTCGGATCACTCCTGGTTTCCCAGCAGACCGTCACTCCATCCATTGAGCTATCCCCTCAGCCCTCCATGTGCTGAGTCTCATCTCCCTCTCCGCTGCTGTCTTGAACCTCCGGACTTCAGGACTAGGTGCAGTATTCCCCAACTGTAACGCTTCAAAGCCCCCTATCCAATTTCCTCTCTTTTTATTCTTTGCTAGGTCTTGAGTGAGTGAGTGTATAGATTTGTAAGTGTGAACGTCTTTAATTTTTAATAAAATAATTTTATTAGACAATTTTGCTTGGTTTTTGGCTCGGCCTGACCCTGTAAAAATTGGGTTAAAAGATCTTGCTAGGTTGCCTTGCCTCTCGCATTGCTATTGCTTGTGCTCTGGCTAGTTTCCATTCCCCATCGTGTGGAGCACATTGAGGTGTCCCTCAAGGGACCCCAGAAATCAGGGTAACACTGGTAACATCACACCTCCCCCCACAAAATACAAGAAATGACAGGATCATGGCAGAGAAGGCAGATCGCTCTGATGCAGGTCTTCTTGTGAAGAAAATTTGAATGTCTGGAATATTTTCTCTTTAGAAAAAAAAAGAGGTTTACCAATAATTTCTTGCACTTTGAAAAGTGTGGGATTCCAGTATGAAATATACATCTAGCCCAAATCCTATTGGTTAATCCCAACTACAGTAGATCCATTGGATCAGTTTGCCCTTCTCTTTCTCCCATCACCCCCATAGACACATCTGATGGAAATCTGAGAATCTCCTCAGCAATTGCCCCTAGGCTCTGGAACTCCCTTCCCAGGGGATCAGAGGGCCTCCTTCCTTGCAGTCTTTTTATCAGTGGGTGGAAACATTTTTATTCTAATGGTTTATTCTGATAGTTTCAAAAACTAACTACAAGGACTTTTAATAATGTGCTGTTCTACTGTTTTTATTTTCACTTTTCAATGTGTATGTTTTAAATGGTATTAATTCTATAGGTATTAATTTAATTCTACAGATATTTCTACAAATATTTAATTTAATTAATGGTATCGGTGGTATTAATTCTACAAGTTAACTATTATCTTTGTATACTTTTATCTCTGTGTTTTTACTTCCACTAGTTTTAATTTCTGTAAGCTGCCATCAGTCCAAGTTCAGGGGAAAAGACAGGCTGTAAATGAATGTAGCTATAATAAAATGAATGGTGAATCAACATGTAAGTTAATCCCACAGATTCAACATGTCTACTCAAGTTGAGACTTGGCAGTAGTATTCAGGCCAGCATTTCTTCTTTATTCCAAATGAAGAGATGCAGACTAAGGACGGGAGAGGTTCACAACAATCCTAAAATAAACGGGAAATTCAAACAAGTGTCATTTTTGACCCTCTGTTTTAGTTGTAACCAGACTGTCATTTTCTCTGCATCACAGTCCATTACACTTTGAATTAATTACTGTGTCCAGACAGAAGAACTGCTGATGTCCCCTACTGTCACGAGTCCCTATTTACACTTCCTAAGGAACAGTACATTTCCCCCATTAAACCTCACTCCTTCCCCAATCCATGTGTCTCTGTGATATCATCTTTGGCTTTTTCTGCCAGTGGTAGGGGGAAAAAAATATGGTGATGGGTAAAAAGGGTGAAAATATAAACACAAGAGTAGAGAGGTTAGTATGTAAAACTACAGGCATCCCACAGAAAACATGATACTGATGCACAACCCACAGGTGGCAGCATCTAGCAAACCTCTTGGGGAGCCCTCTAGGAGCAAAGTGGCAAGGTGGCATGCTAACATGGTAAACACTGGGCTAGGAAATTCAGGGCAAACAGGATTATACACCAAGATATCTTGCCAGCAAGAATTGGTGCTAATATCGTAAAAGGAAGAAAGGTTATGCATATCATTACTGAACACAGTCATTGGTTCTATGGCAGAGGAAATCATACAAGGTCAGCTATCAAAAATTAAAATAGAAAAAAAATGAGAAGAGGGAGGCAACTTCTCACTGCCTTGAGGTCATCACACACATCAACAGACACCCATCACTGGCAGAGAAACTGAGCAGGCAGGAATTCCATATCCAAAAAAGGGATCAGAGTTTTCTGCAACAAATCTTCTTGCCAGATTAATTCTGGACTGAAATAACCTGAGTGAGAACAGAAAATAGGCTGGGACACCACAAGGCACCATGTATATCATTAAGATCATGCCAAAGTAAACCGCACAGTCCCATAACCAAAAGTCCCACAGAGAAGAGTACAGCACCCCCCTGAATTCCCTCATATTCTTGTGCTGTTATCCCCATTGTGCAGGTGAGCTGGGGAAGCTAAGAGACAAACTGGCAGTTGGAACAACCCTGCTATTCTACAGCCCCAGATTGCACAGCGAATAAAAGCTGAGTGAGAGTAGCAATTTCTAACATTGTTGTAATGTTACCCCACTTGGTAGGTTGTCATGGGTGTTACCACTGCCTTCCGTTATGATCTCTGTGTGAAAGTGAGTTTGATAGATAATGGCTTACAACAACACACTCTAATAAGGCCTTTCAAAGCTGTCACCTTCTCTTCCTTTATTGGTGAAATACAACATTACAGATGGAGGCTCCCACCTGACATGTTATCAAGAAGCAGACAGTTGAACAAAGAATATTAATGTAAATGTATCCATTCACTAATAGGCTTTATCTGTTTAACAGTTTAATCCTATACGTGCCATCTCAAAAGTAGGTCCAATTGAATTCAGTGTGGCTTAAACTATATCTGTACAGTAGCTGATATCACTTCTAGTGACATGTCATCATTGTAAGAAATCTTGAGATTTATAGTTTAGTGAGGTACTTAGAACTCTCAGTTGAAGAGATCTACTGCACTTTCCTAAACTACAATTCCCAATTTTACTTGAGAAGAGGTATTGAAAATTAAATCAGGAAAAGTCAGGGGAGTGATTAGAGCTTACACATGTTAAAGGTAGGATACAGCAGTCCAAGTGGGATGGGGGTGTTTGTGTAACAGTTACCAAAAATCCCCTGTCTTTCAGCCCCCGTGTTTTCCTGCAAGAGTGGTGTTCCATCTCCAAGCAATCCACCATAGTTTACCAGCCTGCAAATTACTATTTGTCTGTATTTACTCCTAATAATACTATGACAAAGTTTATGTTCTTAAAATGTACTATACATAGGTTTTTTATTTTATTTATAACCTGCCTATTTTCCAGCACAGGATTCAAGGAGTATTAATAACAAATAAAAACTAAGTGGAGGTTAAAAAAAAATCTAGTACAAAAGATTTTTTTCTTTAAAAGGTCTGTTTAAAAATGCAACTTAAAAACAGTTTAATGATACATTTATAATACAATGAAAACATACAAACACCCCACACCCCACTGAAAGTTGTTTGCTGTAACAGTTTTATTTATTTATTTATTTTATTATATTTGTAGGCCATCTCTCTCACAGGATGGGACCCAAGGCAGCTTCCAACAATAAATAAGCACATTAAAAATCAAAGTCCACTGTGAATGCTCTCTCCCATGTCCTCACCAAATGTGCCTGAAATGACAAAGAGTGACCAAGAGAAAGTAACTCCTTGCAAATCTTAAAATTCAGGCAGGTTCAAATATGCCTTCCGTATGATAGTAAATATCATTACCAGAATGCCTGCAAACATTTAAATGACTTTCTCAGAAATAATGCACTTTTTGTTTTTTCAATAATGGATAGTTGATAGTGGTTGATAGTGATTATTGAAATGAAACATGCCAAAGGTGGAAAACCATTGCACCAAAGCTCTCTAGAAGAGAATTCTAACTACTTCACAAAGCTACACATCTGAGGATTCATTATGTTGGAGCCATGGCAATTAAACATAACTGTGCACTATAGGCAAAGTAAGTATCTGTAGCAAGTTTGGTTAAAATGCAGTCTGCAGATGGTCTTCAACTTTGTTTGCAACCCCCAGGATACCCCCAAAGCTCCCTGAGTCCCAAACATGAAAAGAATTTGGGGTGTTTTTAATGTTTTGTTTGTGTAATGCCTAAATACTCAGAACAGTGGGGCAGTTGTTTTTTTCCTTCTTCATATTTTACCATTCAAAATGAAACTGGAAGTGATGTGACATGATGTCATTCTTGGCCCGGCAGAACCCACCAGTGGGACTCTCTGGAAGAGAAGCAGGGGCTAGAACAGGCCACCATGCAGTTGCCCATTCAGCTGTAAAGGACCATAGAAGAAAGCTCCACTGAATTTAGCAGGATTTATTCCAGGTTAGAGTATAGGATTCGAACTGCAGATTCATTTATCTGATACAATCCCATGTGAAGAAACCCAAGCCGGTTATGATGATAAATTCTGTATTTCCAAGGATTCTGGGAAATGCTGCCATTTCTTCTAAATAAATCTCAGCTTTAGCTGTTTTATCCGCTGCTCTGATTTTCAAGACCAAGGATGAAGCCTAATTAGTGAAACTAAATTCAGCTCCATTCACAGTCAAACAAGTGCATCTTCACCTCAGTGATATTTGCCATGTCAGCTGTGGAATGAAGAAATACCCTGGCTACTCTAGCTGTTGTTGTGTTCCTTCAACTTGTTTCTGACTTACAGTGATCCTAAGGCAAACTTATCATGAGGTTTTCTTGGCAAGATTTGTTCAGAGGGGGTTTGTCTTTGCCTTTCTCTGATACTGAGAGAATGTGTCTTGCCCAACGTCACCCAGTGGGCTTCCATGGTCAAGTAGGGATTTGAACTGCGATCTCCAGAGTTGTAGCTGAGTGCTCACACCAGGACACCACAGTGGCTCTCTTTGACAGGCTAATTAATTCTGCCTGTGTTACTATGGCCAGGAGGTACAAAAGTTTGGGGTGTTGAACATGCTGCTCTCTCTGCTTGTTCAGTACTTCTTTCGTTCTTCCTTATGGTAGTTTGGTCCTGAATCTTGTTCTAAAAGAGATCCATACTTGGAATGTATAGTACACAGACCTCTTTTCTTTTTTGTCTGATGCACCATTCCCAAACTATTCTCTTTTCCTTTGCACTGTAAATAAAACTACTTAACTGAGTTCTTGGCACCGAATAATGGCTTTGACATGAAGACTAGAGGAAATAATGGGAATGGTTGTTTCTTTCTCTGTTTACATTAACTCTCATGGATGTCCTGTAAAATCCGAGGCTCCTGTAACCCATTTTAAGTTGGGCAGATGGAGAGGTGGCAGTACGACTACCCTCTGGAACTGAGGATCACCCAGTTACTGTAGTTGCAGAGCCAGAAACCAAGAATGAGCAGTAGCTTTGTTACCCTGTATGTTGGGGGTCCCGAGAGAGGTGCCCAAATTACCAAATAAAAACACAAGATGGGGGAAATTAGACTCGAGCACCCTCTTAAGCTAACGAGAGGCAGGGTAACTTTAGCTGGGATCTTTTACCCTATGTCTACAGCGTCAGGTCAGAGAGCGGCTAGACAAGTTCTAAAGCAACAAATAATATCTTTATTGGAAACAAACAACACAAAAGACACGACATACACTAACTAACAGAGAAATAGAAATAGAGAGTTTCGGGGGAGTGGGTAATACGACACCTTTTCTCGTAGTCCTGGAGAGAAGTGGAGGTTGCAGGGAAGAAAGCTCAGCGTGGTTCGCTGAGTGGGCGACTCACTGGACAGACTGACAGCAAGGCAGGATAGCAGTCCGGAGTGTTCCAAGCAGTCCAGTGGGCGAGCGTTCCAAGGTGTGTAGACTCAGTTAGTGGGAACTGAGGGGAAAACTTCACTGGACAGAGCGGCAGTAAGGCTAGATGGAAGTCCAGGGTGATCTGAGGAAGGCTCGGAATCGGGGGGTCTTTATAGGGTGGATTTTACCTACAGGCCATGCCATGCTCAGTGAGAACAAAGGAAATTTAGAGCAGGACAAAGGCGTTGGAAAAGGTCAGGTTTTACATGGTGAGCTTAGCGCTGGATGACAATAGTATGGCCAGTATGCAAATGGCCCAACATAAAGGAATGGCTCGGCACTCGGCTGGACGTCTTTGTGTAAAGTCACGCTGAGCAAGGCTGGTTTGCAAGAAGGAGTGGTCCCTTAAGCATGAAAGAGGCATTAAGTTGCCTGCCTAAATGAGGTTTGGAAAGTACAACCATTAACGGCCGTGCCTAGTATGTGCTTGTCCGGTGGCCCTTGCAAACACGTGGAGCAGGGGGGCAGATAAAGGTCAAATAGAGGCCAAATTATTTGATATCAAGAGATATCTAGTGCTCTCACCAGACATATCATAACCATGGTAACAGCTTGACCAGTCTTTGTTTCCCTATTTCTAGACCTGGAGCCTTTGACAGCAAGCACTAGATACCCACACTTAAAAATGACTGGGATTGTAACTGCCATCTTCCCACAAACTCTAAACTGTGAGGAATGTAGATGTGCCTTTTGCTCCATTTACACCTATGCAGTCTCCTCTGCTTCTGTTTCAACCCTTCTAGTAGTATAAAATAGAAACTCTTAAATCTAAGAAGAAACTAAGGGAGTATAATACAGTGTGCCTGCCGTATATGCAGGGGTTCCATTCCAGGAATGCCCACGTAAAACAAAAACACAGAAAACAAAAAAGAGCAAGTGTTGCATTCACTGACTGTAAGAGGACACAATACTTCATGTGACCTCACATCCATGTGTGTGGAGGTCGTGCCAGAAGAAGGCATACTCATTATAAGCCTGTAGAATTATAACATTTCAAAGATGAAAACCAGACACATGTGGCCAAGCTACACCAGCATTTGATCAAGATGTTAAACATCATCAGTGAGGAAGAACACACAGGCTAGGAAAGGTTGCAGCAGTTTGTTTTTCCTTGAGCCTAACTCCTCCCCTCCCTTGTCCTCTTCCCCCTGCTGAGTACAAATGCCACAACTATGGCCCTTTTCTCACGGGGTAATTAAATCTTCCCAGGTCGACCTCGAACGGGGGCCTTTTTCACCTTAGAGAGAACCAGGTCGCATTTAATTTTTTTGATTCTCACCTCAATCTGCGCGGGGAAGCCACCATCCAGCATTCGTGCGCCCTTTTTAAAAACCAGAAGAAATGTGGTTTTTTTCCTCCAATCCGCGCTCGTCCTTTCGTGAAAAAGCAACAGTGCGTACTGATTCGTGCGGGGGATGAAGAGAGGGAGGGATTTAGGCGTGGCCAGCAGAAGCGACAAGACCGCCCCCAGTGCTTTCCAGTGCTGCTATCAAGGCTGAAATTAGCACCCCAGCAATGTTCGTCAGCAGCTCGTGCTCCATACACAAAACAGCAGAAAGCAAGCAGAAAGACAGAGGGGGGAAAATGTCTCCACGGCGGCTCCAAAGAAAGGTGCGGGACGGGGGTTGTTGTTGGAGGATGTAAGGGGACACGCGTGCGTACTGACGTCCATGATGATGCTCAGAGTGTTTCTTTTAAAAATTGAGCACAGCCAATCACTGCCAGACAGGACGGGGAAAGGACACCTATGGGAGTGGCCATGGTAATATTGTGTGAATGCATTGATGCTGCCTAAGTCTTTTCTCTATGGAGCCGTGAGAATGCTCCTAAAATTTCAGTCCGTGTTAGTGGGGATTAAGGGAAAACCTGCCTAGATCGTAGTGGCACGATTTCTGCACCCCGTGAGAAAAGGGCCTTTGTAATTTGAATTTAGGGCCATTCTGCACTACACTGTTATAGTGCTATTATTCCACTTTCAATGTCCTATGGAATCCTGGGGCTTGCAGTTTAGGGAGGGGCCTTTAGAATTCTCAGCCAGAGAGCTCTTTGGCCTCAGGAAAGGACATACCCCAGAATTCCACAGGATGTTGAAAGTGGAATAATAGCACTATAATAGGGTAGTGCAGAAAGGCCCTTAGTTTGCAGCAACTGAAGTAAGCCCAGCCAAAGGGGGGAGAGTGGGAGAAAGAAAGAGAAACCGGGACAGTTTAAAGGCAGCTGAAAAGTGGGACAACGGAGGATTAACTGGGACTGTCCCTGTCAAATCAGGACAGTTGCAGGGTAGGACCTTGCTGTCTGTGTTATATTTCCAACTTGGCACTACAGCACTTTATTTTACCTCAGTCTTAACATTGTTTTTAATTTTGTTCTTAATCTGTTTTAATAATTAATGTGTTTTAGGGGGATAGAAGGGTTGGTGGGTGGGGAGGATGGGGTACGTTTTAATGTTTTAATGTATTTATATATTCCTGTAATGCCGCCTCGGTCCACTGGGAGAGGCGGGATAAAAATAACAACAACAACAACAATTATTATTTTTGTTATTGTTGTTGTTGTTGATTATTATTATTATTATTCCAGAAGTAAACTTGCTCTCCAAGGAAGATACCCCGCCCTAGGGTTACTCTCCTATCTAACGTCATTTTACTCCCCCCCATCGATAATGGTACGTTCCCAGGGCACGTAAGAAAACATAGAGATAGCAAGTAGCGAACGGCGTGGTGGCCGTTACAGAAAGATCTTAGGAAAGAAATTCAAGATTGTAATTTCCTAAGAGAAACCTTATGAAAAATCCATGGGTTCGCCATAAATCGACAGACGACTTCAAGGCCCGCACATACACAATGTGTACCTATAATAGGACAGCGGCATCCATCCCTTCCCGGCATTGCTATTGCTTTATTTTTCAGCCTTAGCATTACAATGCTACATTTTGCTAGCTGTTGGAAAGCTCCCACCTTTGCCCCACGGAAGAGAAAGGCATTAAAATGAACTCGGAAACTCACGGTCACTCCATCGCGTCATCACTCTACACTGCGCCGTCTGTATTCCAGAAGACAAGTTGTTGTTTTTTTCCCGCGCTATGATCAGACCTCCGCTTTGCGTGACGCGATGGCGTAGACATCCGGGGACCTCGCGAGCCCTGTCATGTGACCGGGGCGGGCCGTGGTACCCGGAAGAGCGCTTCCGTAGTGGATGGGAGCGGAAGGGATGGCGGCTATCACCGTGGGCCCCAGGCTGCCTCACCCCGCTCCTGGACCGGGAGTAGGGCCGGGGCCAGTGGAAGGGGGCGAGGCGCTTTTCGTGGCCTTAAGTGCCGGTTTCACGGCCTTGAGCCACCCGCTGCTCTATGTGAAGCTTCTAGTCCAGGTGCGGTTGGAAGCCGTTCTGGGTGGGCAACGCTTAGGCCGCTGAGGCTCTTTCTTTGAGCGGTTATAGACCAGGCAGCCTCGATAGGGAGTGTTGAATAAGGCACGGCTTAAAACCGCGAGGTCTTGGACCATTTCCGCACTGGGCTGTTATAGCGCGATGATTCCACTTTCGACCTCCTCTGGAATCCTGGGGTTTGCAGTTTCGGGAGGGGCCGGCCGGCGCTCCCGAAACTGCAAACCCCAGGATTCCAGAGGAGGTTGAAAGTGGGATCAACGCGCTAGAACAGCCTAGTGCGGAAATGGCTTTCGTGTTAGCTTTGGGCGAGGGTTGCCGTATCCCAGAACCCCAGGGACCAGTGGATATGGTTTTGTCTAAGGCCATTTCGTCACCACACTGTTATAGTGCTATTATTCCACTTTCAACATACCCTGGAATCTTGGGGTTCCTAGGATGAGAGAGGAGCATTTAGAATTCTAAGCCAGAGAGCTCTTTGGCCTCAGTAAACTACAAACCCCAGAATTCCACAGGATGTTGAAAATGGAATAATAGCACTATAACAGTATAGTGTGGAAATGGCCTTGCTCTTCGAATTGTCCCAGGATCCTTTCACGTTAAAGAATTCTAGCTCATTCCAGTTGAATTGCCGTGGCATCATCCTGTTGGAACCCTGAGATTTGCTGTTTAGGGAGTCCTCTACAAACCTTAAGATTCCTTAGGCTGCAGCCCTGGCAGTTAAAGTGGAATCTTACTTTGTAGTATAGAGAGACCCATAGGTTTGATTTCTATTTCTAGATTTTACAGGGTGAGATGGGTGGGTTAGTGCTTTGTAGAAGAGGTATTCTCTTCCACTCCGTGTTCCTTTTGCCGTTTGGGTAGATTCTGTTCAGTACATTGCATCTCATAGTAGCTGTTTCAAATAACCTGGGGTGGTTCCTTGCAACCAGAATCTCCTGTGAGTGGGTTTGTCAACAAACCCTTAGTCTATCTACTTGCAGATGTGTATTTCACTCTACCCACTTACAGGAGTTAGGATGAGTACCTTCCTACTGTCGAGTCTCCTGGCTAGTTATTCACATACAAGTAATTAAACATAAGAAAATTCAAACTTATTGTTGTGCAAAAAAAGCAAAAATAAAGGACTTGCTTGGCCACATTAATTCACTTTGGTAAAGTCACTTTTCCAAAATTGTTGTGAACAGATAGGAGCCCTGTAGTCAGATGTGAAACTGTATTCTCTAATTGGGTGTATTCCTCTATTTTTTGGCAAAAATAAAAAATAATTTAAAAAATTAAAAATAGAAGAAAGTGCAGTAAGACTATGTGTAAATTAGGAGATTATTTCATTTAAATGGTGGGGAAACTGAATATAGTAGCAACTCAAAAGTGGATAGTAGTAGCTTCTTCATAGGATAGTGTGGGGGAACCTGTCGCCCTCCAGATTTTGGTGGGTTATTAGTCCAATCCCTGATCGTGGACCAGGGTGGCTGGGGTTGATGGGATAGCCTTTTCACCCCCAGTATAGGATGGAAATACAAATCAAGGTGAAAGGGAGGGGAATTACTTGCAAAGCAGATGTTAACTGACTTACATTTCTTTTAAAGGTCGGCCATGAACCTCTACCTCCAACTGTTGGGAGAAACTTATTGGGGAGTAAAGTACTTTATCTTCCTGGGTTTTTTACATATGGTGAGCATGCCCTAATAATTAAATTTTGTCTGGATAGTACAAAACTCAGATACAAAAGTCAGCAGTAGTAAAGTGCTGATATGATCCAGCTAATTCAATTATTCTTTAACAGATGCAATTTCTGGGTATAATATTCTTTATATATATATATATATATATATATATGAATATAAATAGCACAAGAGAAGGAGTCTTTGAATTACTCCTGATCTGAGTAACAGATGTTACTCTTGCAAGAATCACAAGCTTATAAATGAGAACTAAACTTCAGGAAAGCCAGAAAATGAGAGCTAAAGTTATATATGATTCCAGTTCCTCTTAATGGCATGTATCCTAGGGTTTTCTTTTTAAAATAGCTTTTGCAAGAATGCAATCCTATGGTCCTTTAAATGGAAAAAGATTCAATTGTATGCAGTTGGATTATTTCCGTCCTAGCATCTTGATTTTTTCTAAGTCTTGTACACAGTTCCTGTTACCTTTTGTCCCATTTATTGTGCTAATTTTCTTTGTAAGAAGCAGGTAATGTGATCTGCCAAATAATTGCTGGTGCCTACATGTTTAGAAGCATTTGTGCATGCTGTAAAAAACACATTTTGGTTTCCTGAAGTGCAGATGATATCCACTGAGTGTTAAAGCCATGAAAACTACTCTTTCATGATGACACAGGTTTTTATTTTTGAGACTCCAGTTTAGCTAAATGGTGATGTTAACATTTTCTTAGTACAGATATTAGCTGAAGAGCCAAATTATGCCTTGAAATACTCATTTTAAGATTATACTTTACTGTAAAAGACATTGGATGAGTTTTGATATGGCAGTTGAGGATTTAACACTCTATTTTTTGTCATACCATTTTTAAAAGAAAAATATTAGATCTTTTGAACAGCATTTATTAGCATTCTGTTTTGTGTGTGAGTTAACTGTTAAAAAGGAGACTTCAGCATCTTTCTGGGGAAAAATAGTGAACAGTATTCTGCTATTCGTCAGAGATTGCTCCATGCTCTCGATCAGTAAAACTGTATTTTGTGCAGTGAAACTTTAATTGGGTCTGTAGCTAATGACCTTTTTGTATACTTTTGTCGTGTTGTAAAAGTCATGGTTAAAAGAATAAACGGAAGGGCTAAATGAAAGGGTTTTTTTTTTTTTAATGAAGGACATACTGTAGACATAGTCTTACAGTAGCAGGCTCTCACTCTTGAAATAAAATATACAATAGAATAAAGGCTGCTTTGCAGCAAGCTAAGAGCTGGAAAATGTGATGGAGTCTTGTATTACTACTGCACCAAAGCAACTTTTGCATTGTAATGTGATTACACTAAAGATACATTTGAGTTTCTCCTTTCTGTCTGGATATCTGTTGCTTAGAATAATATAAACTCTGTATAATTCCTTTCAAAACATTTTGAAGATTATCAGATAAACCCTTTGGGGTGGAAGGAGGCAGAACTGAACATAAGTAAAAAGAATCTCCATGCTGACCTAGCACAATAAAATTCGGTGTTAACCCTTTAAGGTAGGCAGATCTCAGTTAAAAGACTGGTTAAAAATGGTAGGTTTTTCCCCACTTTTGCACGATCTGTGTCAGCAAGCAGTCTAATGCTTTGAGATTATATGCATTGTTTTCAGTAGATATTTCCTCAGCTAAACAACAGTGCTGATGATGATTGATAATGAAACGGCAACACCATCATTTCTTCCTAGCCAGACACATTGTGGAAGTGGATGGGAAAAGGGGACTTTTCCGTGGCCTTAGCCCTCGCATTCTCTCTAGCACTTTATCCACCTTAAGCCGAGGGCGAGTCAAGAAGGTAAGGTACATGGTTGCTCTCCAGGCTTCTTGAATTGAAAGCTAATTGTGAATCACTGCAAGTTGTGTGATATATGTTTAGAAGACAAATCAGGCAAACATTCTATATTAAATGAAGGTTATAGTCAGCATCTCTGCTCACTGATGTTTGGAGAAGTTTGCACTTCAGATACTGGTGCAGCCACTCTGACTGTGATGCCTGGTGTATTTTCCTTTATTCAGAGGCAGTGGATCTTTTTATGGACCATGAAGTACCAAGCTCCAAAAGTAGCAGCTGCTGATGTCATGACAAAGGAAGTCCTTCAAAGCCTGTTTTCAGTTTTGTTCAAAAGTTCTGCGAACAGTCTTCTGAATCCCCTTGCGTATTTTTACTACAATCAGATGCTGATGGCTCTTCTGGACCACATTTTAAATTAATTGATTAAGTCACCATCAGGTTGCTTTAAGAATGTGTGAATGCCTTCAACCACACTAAAATAATGAGGTGCTGATTCTTTCTTACTGACCTTTTATTTCTTGTGAAAGCCTGTTAGCTTGACACTTCTTGGCCTGTTCTGCCTTTGACAGTGGGGCTGTTGATTTCACTTTCCTAATCTGCAATGACAGCTCCTCATTAAGGATGGGAGGAGTGCTGCTCTGTCTCCTGCCAAGAGGAGTTGGCTGCCTTCCACTCCATTGCCTCCTGCCGGGCTCAGGAAAGTTCCAAAAGCTCAACATCGTCTGATTCAACTTTGCAGGCTACCACCTCTCTCCCTCCCTCTTTCTTTGCTTAGAGGAGAAGCTCATTCATGCTCCTTTACAGCTTGGTGGCACATGTTTTTCCATACTGCTGCTGTTGCTTTTGACCCAAGGTGATGAGCAGAAGGCCTCTGTATGTTTCCAAGGTGGAATTTCTCAAAGAGGAGTGCCCACATTTCTTTTCTCTTTTGCTGTGAGGGAAGGCCTGGCATTCCTTATTACCAGCAGTGAGGGGAAAGAAGGGTGATGAAGAGGGGAAGCAATGAAGAGTGTGGCTGCCTGAGTTCAAATTGTTGCTCCCTTGTGTAGGTCACCGGGTGGTCTTGGTCAAGATATTACCTCTTAGCTTAATCTAATTTGCAGGAATTTTAGAAAGATTTAGTGGGACCTCTGTGTGCTGCTTTGAGCTTTTTTGGATGAAGAACAACATATAGCCTCACTGGCTACAGGTCAGTTTCCAGGAAGGTCTATTTCTAGGAAGAATTCAATATGCTGGTTATTACTTATAAAGCCCTATGCAGCTGAGGTCCAGGCTATCTGAAAGACTGTCTTCCTAGCAGAGTTTAAAGATCTTCAGGGGAGGTCTTTCTCTGGGTCCCACCACATTCACAGGTATAGCTGGTGAGGACCCAGGAGAGAACCATCTTATTGACTGCTCCCAGGCTGTGGAATCTCTGCCTAGGGGGACTTGGTTGATCCACTCCCTTGTTCTCCTTCCTCCAACAGGCCAAGACCTTCCTGTTTAAGCAGACCTTCAATTGTTAATCTGTTTGGAGTAGTGTAATAGGCAGGTTTTAATGTGCTTTTAATTGTTTTATATTAATGCTTTATTTAAGATGATTGTATTTAATGCATTTTAATGTTTATGTTCCAGATACGCAACTATAAATAAAAAAAGTTTAGTCAAAAAATCAAGTTTAAAAACCCGAGTTTACTTATCCAAAAGTCAAAAAGCTGAACTTGCTGAAAAGGAGTTTCGCGAGGCTCGTGAAGAAGCATCCAGATCTCCAGAGAGACTGTGCTGTTTGGGTGAGGGGGCTAAGGGAGCAGATCAAGAAACTTAAGGAACTCTAGGGCCTTTTTGCTTCTCCCTGGAACTGGGTGGCCAGCCTCCATGTGCCTCATGCTAGGAAAAGTTTCCAGTGATCTGCTCTATCACCCTCCTCCCAAAGAAGCACAGGCTGCTCCAGTGGGACCTTCAGGGACCCCATGCTGCTTGGAGTGGGGATTGACTTATCCCAGGGTCACAGCAAATTCCCTAATTTGGGGCCCGAAGCATCCCTTGATTTACCTGTGAGATTGACTTATAGTTGAGTATATACAGTATTTGTAGCTGTATTAACATATTGTGTGATCTGCTTTGGGTCCAATATGGGAGAAAAGTGGGCAAAGAAAGAAAAGAAATGAAAGAAAGAAAGAAAGAAAGAAAGAAAGAAAGAAAGAAAGAAAGATGTGTTTGCTTTTCATTTCCTCACAGTTATATTTATCTGATAGGGTGATGGGACTATCCATGGTATCAAGGCCTCAGTGATAGTTCAGGTCTTGTAGCCCATCTTAGTGATATCTCTGAAAGGAGACTAGTTAATGTCTGCTTGTTTTCTCTTTTACACCCCAGGCCTTTCCTTTGGAGGATATGGAACATGTTTCTAACAAGGATGATGTGAAAACCTCCCTCCAAAAAGTGGCAAAAGAGGTGGAGCCTATAGTTTTTCTCTTTTTAATCTTCTACCTAGTGCTTTATAAATACATTTAATGCATAATGTAGGAAGTTCAGTGTGAAGATTGAGCCTTCACTGCTCCTTTCTGTAAGGCAAAACTACTTTAAAAGACTTTGGTGGGTCAAATAATGGTCCTTTTCACATGGGGTTAAAAAACAGTGTAGATCGACCTCCACGGAGGTCGTCTACACCGTTACGCGAATTGGGGTGGATTACTCGTGAGTAAATCCACACACCAACCCGCGGTCAGGCGCCTGCAAGTGGCGGCACCGCGTGCTTTGAAAAACCACATTTTATGTGGTTTTTCAAAGGCACGGGGCATCCAGCCCTGTCGCAGCGCCTGTATGGATTTATGGACGCGCGAAAGGGCGTCCCTGCAGATCGAGCAGGGGGCGGGATTTCCGGCTGGCAAGCTTCTCCGATTGGTGGAGAGGCTCCGCCAGTCAAAATCCACCATTTTGGGCGCTGCCAGGCGCCGAGGACGCTGCAGGATGCTGCTGCGTGTAGAGCAGTGAAATGCACTGCTCCGTGCGGCGACGGAACAAGGTAAGCCCCGTTTTGGCATGGCTTGCCCCGTTCTGGCGTGGCTTGCCCCGTTCCGCCGCCCGCGTGTGAAAAGGGCCAATGTGAAAAAGTGGGAAAACCTGTCCAAAGTATATAAATATTGCTCCCACTTTGCTAGTCTAGTATTAAACATACATACTGCTAAGAGATTTTCCTTTGGTTGATTTAGTAAAGAGTAAAATAAGTGGGTGTCTGTGTGTGTGTGTGTGTGTGTGTGTGTGTGTGCAGGGCTAAATCCAGTATTAGTCCCAAATGAAATAAATTCATTTGATGACTGCCATTTGTTAAGTCAACACTTCAGTCATCTCCTATGTATGTCCCATTTCCTGTAGCTAGTACTAAAAATTATGAATATAAACTGTACAACTTAAAAATGTATAAAAACTGAAATTTATCCTCTGTGAAACTTGGAAAATTTAAAAGAGAATGAATTTCCCCTTGGGTCCTGTATTGAGAGGAAGGCAGAATGTAAATAAATAATTCAAATATTATTCAGAAGGCATCTGCCATCTGGGTGCAGACTGGGGACACACTTGACCATATTCTTACAGCCTGTTGTTACGACATCTTCATAATCTTTTCTTTGAAATGATTGAGGTTTAATTTACAAAACTGTGTGGGTATCAAAGAGTAGTTTAAGACAAGGATGAGTCACATCTTGTCCCTGCCCTCTTTTGCTACTAGCATTTTGTGTTGTATCAGTGGCCGGGTTGAGGGGGGGGGAGACCACAACTTGGCTTTTTAAAAAGATTCTCGTGCTTTATTTTGCAGGTAAACTGCAGCCTTTTGTGGGGAGGAATATAATGTTACTGCATTTCTGTGGGGACAAATTCAGCAGAATTAAAGTGTAGAACACCCTCCAATGGATTCACTGGAGGTAGTACAGCCAACTTCCCATCCCTGATGTAAGATAAGGAAGAGACAATGAGAGTTACTGCATTCTCTATAGTACAGCAAATAATTCTGTCATGAGAGAAAGAGAGTAAGAAAATTTGAAGTTACCAGTTTCCCTACTTAGTCCTACTGACTGGAGGATCAATTGCAATTGGGCCAGTTTCTCAAAAGTTGGTTCACATTCTCCTTTATTGATATGTTTTATCAGACTTCTCATGAGATGATGATGCAGTGTGTATCCCGGGTTATCTCTCATCCTCTGCATGGTGAGTGTTATAGTCTGTTCTTATTGGATCCCCCTTTCTCATTCATTATTTGTAGATAAAGAAGAATAAGTTTTGTGCTCACTTTGAAAGAGTTCTTTATTACAAGATTGGGAAAGATAACTCCAACCTTGACAGCTTCAGCTTGAGTCAGTCAAGAATGAGATTATCTTTCCCACAGCAGAAAACAATTATCCCTCTTAGGTGTTAAAACCAGCACGGGATGAAATACAATATCATTTGTGACACTTGCTGTAAATGGATAACTTTGTTCTTATCCTTTATACATTAGTCTCAGTATAGAAATGAAGCAGACCTCCTTGTGGTAGTTTTAGCTGTTCTGCTGATACAATTTTCCCCCCACACCAACTGCTGTAGACAATTTTTCAGGCATCTGACACAGTAGGATTTAATTTGTGAAAGTTCATAACACAATTTATTTGTTAATCTGTAAGGTTCTCCAAGACTGCAGTACATTTTTGCTACTGTAGAAGAATGCTTGGGTAGACACTTTATAATTTGATTAAGGGTAATGTAGGGAGAATAGTAGCTAATAGAATGCTAACAGTTCCGGATAGGGACTTTGTGTTTCATGTACTGCTTAATATAGCTATGTCAAATGACTGGATGGAGAGATTCCGCAATTAATTGTGTTTCTTTCTTTTTTCTGACTACCACAGTAATCTCTATGCGCTGTATGGTCCAGTTTGTAGGACGGGAAGTCAAATACAGGTGAAATTGTCTTGTTATACAAGAGCTAGATTAAAGAAAAACAGCAAAGAAACTCAGATAAATTTTTTGTTCAGAATAAACTTTAGCATTCTTACAGCTTCCAGTCTTTTGCCCGTAGTCCACACTGTCTTTATACATAAAATGTAGAAATGTTATGAACACATAAAAAAATCCATGTGGTTTGACCTTTGCCATTTCGGGGGGCAAAAGAGGAATTTAACATCACTGTAATACCACAGAGGACAGGAAAAGAAATTGGTGCATGTCTACTGGCTGAGTTGTAGCCATGGCTTTGCAGAGCCCTGAAGTGGCATTTGTCATAGTGGAATGTCAGTTATAGCCAGGATGGGTTAAGCTTGTACTTGGGAAAGTGTCTGTTATGGAAGACAAAAGGGACTTGTCTATCCTACACCATTTGCGTACTTGCAACCTTAAGGATCAGATAGCTTCAGAGCCAAAGTATCAGATGTGTCTAAGCTACATGATGACAGCTCTCTGTTGAGAACTTTTTTCCCAGAGGGAAATAAGGCTTCCTTGTTTGAGTATCATCCTAAAACTATTTCTTTGTCTAAATAAATCTTGATTTTACTCATTAAAGACCTTCAGTCTGAATTGCACCAATAAATAGTTTTGTGTCACTTGTGACTGATCTTGTACATATTTAAAAGTCCCCATAGCATTCAAGAGTGGAATGCTTTTGGTACTCCTCTTTTTCCTTACTCTGTATTGTAGAGTGATAATGCCATTACTTTTCAGGAAATGTAAATGATTTTTCTTTCTCATATTGAAGCACACTATTATTCTTATTTATTGCACACTAAAGAGGTACATGAATACTCCCCTGTATCTAAACATGTTCGTTTTTCAACAGGGGTGTATTTAGCTCTATTGGGACAATTTGGAAAGAAGAAGGACTTTGGGGATTCTTTGTGTACGTGAGTCTTTCTGAATTTTTAACAAACCTCATTAAATTTGAACTTGCTGTGTATTTGATCAAGTATCACAGATATGAGAAGATCCATTCTTCTCCAAAATAATAGTCTGCCAGTAGAAAAGGAGATTACTGTCTGCTGCCAGTAGTTCAGAAATCAGAGTTGCTTATCAGATGTTTACGTAGTATGTGCTTGTGCCCAATTGGAGGCCCTTCTGAAGTTCTAAGGCTTTGCATAGATATACTAGAGTGGATGGAGGAAGCATTTACAATCAATAGTTCATTTTGGTCAGCCACTACTGTAGTATCCTTTGTATGTCAAATGGAAATGACAAGAGCTCATAAAATAATACATCCATCCTGAGACATCTCCCTGCATAAGGTCAGAGGTAGGGGCATTTGTCTGGAACAAGGGCAAGACTTACTATTTGAGCAAAAATAATTACTAGTGCTGACTAAATCAAAATAGTGATAAGGAGATTAGCAGATCTTGTTTTATCTGTGATTAGTTTTTAATCAGTACTAAGATTGCTGAGTTCATCTAGACAGCTACTGTTTAACAGTATGTAGAATAAATTAATCATCTTCTGAATTCATGGAATTTGATGGTGAAAATTCTTGCAGTAGGCCAGATTGTCTGGTCACACTGTGGAACCTTTCTAGGTTGTGTTTTTTTTAAAAAAAAAAATCCCTGAATTATCTGCGATGAGTCCATTTGAAGCAGGCTCTTCTGGGACCTTTTTCTAACAGCAGGAAAAGGTTAAGGGGGAAAGGTCTTTTAATGGGGGTGTGCTGTGCTTTATTTATTTATTTATTTTACTCTGTTTCAAATATATTTCAGGCTATTTTTTACGTGAGTGTTTTAAAAGTGTTGCTAATTTAATTTTTAAAACATTTTATTAATATGCTTTTACTGTTTCGTTGCTTTTGTTTTAATCTATGTTGTAAGCAGCCTTGGGTCCTGTGCCAGAAGAAAGGCAGGATGCAAATTAAGTAAATGAATTAAACATGTCCTCTTAAGGAAAATGTCATATCATTTTTGCTTGCTGAATATACTTGTGAAGTTGACCGTAGGGCTGATCTAATTTTATAGGGCCTACCAAAAGACTGGAGAGTCAGAAACTGGAAGAACAGAGATTTAAAAGGTATAGAGGAGGTAACAAATCCATATAAATAGTTGAAACATAGATACGTAGCTCTGACCGAAGTTGTTACTGACAAGAAGCCAGTGTGAGCCTTCTAGTTAATTGGATGTTCTGCCCTTTGTGCTCTGCCTGGTTCCTGCTAGCAACAGGTGGCATCTTAGGCATACTAAGCAGTTGTCCCAAGGTTGGAGCGAGATGTAACTGAGTAAAGTAAAACTTTTCATTCTTTTCCTGTTGTAAAATTGTCAAGGGCTACTCTAATGTTCGTGGTGCTAGTTTTGAAAAGTGTCTGGAAATGTCAGTTCTTTCTAGATGGCTACAGATAGTTGTTGAGTAGGCCTGGTTACTAGAAGCAGGTAAAATCCTTACAACAGATTTGCTGACCACTCGTCTTTTTCTAGGCACAGTTGAAACGGTTGGTTATGACCTTTAAAGAAAACCCTGTATGAATTGGAACAAGGGCATGTGAAAGATAACATTCTACCATACCACCCTGCCTGGATTCTAAGGATTTTCATGGAGAAGATCTTTCCTCTTTTACATCTGGAATTACCTTTGTTCCCATGAGGCAGGAGCTATGCTAACAGTAACATTGCTATTGCTATAGGATTTCTCAGGTTAAACAGGCTTTTGCTGGGGAGCCAGACTAAATGTGCCGAACACCTCAACACAGTGAGAGGAAGCCACTGAGCAGCATCACCAGTGAGCAAAAAGTTGCAACACTGGGAGAGGATCTCTCAGATGCAAAGGCTGTGGAGCATTGTACTAACAGTGTGCAAACTCTTGTTAGTACTATGTAGGAGGAGGTAATGCTAAACTCCTTCAAATGCTTTTTACCAGGAAACTGCCATGAAGAGACAATCCAAAATGAAGCAAGAACTTGTACTGGAAACCGCCAGATCAGAAGATAGCCAGCCAGCTACTGAGGAAGAGCAGAAGACAAGTATGAGTAGTGCTGCATCTAATGATGCAGTTGAACTCAGGCTGAAAGGTTGTGCAGCCGCTGACATGCTCAGATGTGAAAGGAAAGTCTGATGCTCATATAATCGGAATATGGAATGCAAGAAGGAATGTGAGATCAATTGGGAAGCTAGAAATTGTAAGAAATGGAATGAATAAACATTGCAGTACTTGGGATGAGTGAGGTAAAATGCATAGGAATGGGACATTCTCAGTCAGGTAATTTGAGTGTCTCACTCTGGAAATGAAAATCTGAGAAGAGAAACAGAGTGGCATTAATAACAAGCTGAAATATAGTAAAAGCAATTGGGGAATATAATGCAAAATCTGATCAGATAATATCAATGAGACTTCATGGAAACCCTATTATTATAGTTGTACCACAGAGGCAGATTAGAAGAAATAGATTTTGTGCTAGTGCCTAGGAGGAAATGGATTACACACCAAAAGAGGCCATGTTGATAATCATAAGCAGTTGGAGTGCAGTGGTAGGAAACAGAGCAGAACCAACATTGTTGAAGAATTTAGCCTTGGATGAAGAAATGAAGCAAAAGAACTACTCATATCTTGTGAAGCCAACAGTTTGTTCATTGTAAACACATACTTCAAGCAACTGAACAAGATGATTGTATTTGTGAAGGTCACCAGAGTACCAATATAAAATCAGTCAGACTAGATAATTGGGAGCAGAAGATGGAGAAGCTCCATTCTCTCTGGGAAAAATAAAAGGACCAGTGACAGATTGTGGCACTGGCCATGAACTGATAATATGAAAAATTGGAATAAAGTTAAAGAAGTACATTTAACCAATCATATTGCCAAAATACAATCTAAAGACAATCTATAGAATTAAAAGAACAGATTTGCAGTATTAAAGCATAACTGCCCAGGGACCAGAAGAGCTCTGGACCAAAACCAGTCAGGGAAGAATGTGAAAAGACCTTTTCTTTGGCCAAAAAGAAAAAAAAAGCCTCACTGGAAGATCGATTAATCTCTTCAAATGGTTAAGGACAAATGACAAACAAAAGCAAAAGGTTATAGGAACAGGACCAGAATCCTGAATGCAACTGTTTAGCAATTTATGCTTAGCGATGGATAAAATTGTTAAATAAAAGCCAACTTGATGGCAGATAATAGCAACAGTAGGGAGAAGGCTGCTGTCTTGGTCCAGCCATCATCGAAGGCATGTGCAGAGTATACAGGAGAATTTCTCTGTCATCACACTCTAGAACACACTGCCAAAAGGAGGCAGAATTAGTTCCTTTGCTGTCATCTTTTTGGTGCCAGGCAATGAAACATTTGTTGGCATAGATCTTTAGAATTTAAGCTGTTTTGCTGGGTAGCTAAAAGTTTATTTCTTCTTGTTGCTGTGTTTTTAAACAGATTTGTTTGTGTATGATATTTGAGACTTGGTATTTGTTTGTCATTTCTTATTGTTAGGTGCCTCGATCACTAATTTTTGATGGGAATATATCATACACATTAAAAAAAATGAATGATGTACATTAATTGAATTTAGGAAGCATATAGCAAGGACTTGTGTTCTCATCCTATGTATGGCTGCAATGCTAACTAGACTTACCCCAGCCTACTAGATGAGTGCATGCTATACTAAGTTGATCAGTTGAATGAATTTTCCACTGGATTTAACTGGTCCATTAATAATTATGATTATTTCTTCATCCAAAACATGCTACTGCAACTGCAGCTGCTGTTACTGGTGTAACACATAGAATGGGGATTTGGAACCTATAGCCTTTCAAATATTCCCAGCCCATCATTTTGGCTGGGGCTGGTGGGAGTTGGTATCATACAACATCTAGCAGACTTCAGGTTCCCCACACTTCACTTAGTGCACTGAGAACACAGAATTTCTAACATTCAGTGTAAAATTCTTGATTCCCTTTGAGACGCAGTAGAGCTTGTAAGGAGCTGGTATCTCTCTTTTTCCGTGTATATGCAGCACATGTTGATTTAGTAACCATAGCTTAGCATAATCTTTTGCACTCCACTTATGAAGTACAGCATATATAGACATGAATGCTGTCATTTTCTAAATCCTTAGAGGTGAATTCAGAAGTCTTTTTTAAATTCACTCTTTCCCCTTGTTTTTTTTTCCAGAGGATTGGTTCCTCATATCCTAGGTGATGTTATTTTTCTGTGGTGCTGCAATCTTCTTGCTCACCTTATCAACACCTACGCTGTGGATGACAGTGTGAGTAGTGATTTTCCTGAATTTGCTCAGTTTCTTGTAGACTAAGAGCAGGCATGGGCAATTTCCAACAGGCAGAGGACTGCGTTAGACAACTCATCCATCAGTTGGTTGTTACAAACTGCTGAACTGCTTGATGCTGTTTCCCTGAAAACAAGTTGAGTACTTTCATTAGCACTCAGCTTGTTTTCAGGGAGATGGTGGTATATATTTTCTTGCCATCATAGTAGCAATTCAGCAGAGTTTGTGGCAACCACTTGGTGGGTTGGGTATCCAATGAAGCCCTCTGCATTCTGTCCAAAATTCCATGAGTATGATTCTTCTGCAATATGCAGCAAATGGAAACAAGGCATGTGGGCTGCATTGCCACTGATTTAGAGGGTATACTTAGACTGATATAAAGCAAGAATGTGGGTGTAAGGATCCTAGCATCTTCCTTAATAGCTTTGAAAAAGTGATGGATTTGGATAGCAGCAAAAGTGCAGAGGGAGAAATAGAAGATTTTCCCTAGCTGATTTGGACTAGATCTAAATGCAAGACCATGGGGAATGAGTGAGTGGAGCCTTTCTATTCTGTTCCCATAACTCAGGAATGGGCAACATGTGGCTTTCAGATGTTGGATTTCAACTCAGCATTCCTCACCTTTGGCTATGCTGGCTGGGAATAATGAGAGTTGCAATCTATCAACATCTGAAGGGCCATAAGTTGCCCACACATGCCATAGCTTAAAATATACCTGACTTACTAAGGTGATAGTTGTAACAATGTTAATATTTAACCTTGCTTAACTCAGATACAAATTCCAAGGATGAGCCTCACCATACAGAAACCATTCCTGGGGAAATGCTCTTTGCACTGTTCTAGCCAATTCCTTCTGCTTTGTGCAAATGGCTTGTCTTAAGCATCATTCCCTTCCTGTATGCATTCTTAATATAGATTGTAGTGTGCTAATTGACTCAAAGGAATTTTCAGAAAGGTTCAGATCTATCTCATGGAGCTGGTAATTTAAAAAGAACAAAAAGAAAATCTCATGAAGCCTATTGCCTCTTGGGCATGAAATCAAATATTAAACCAGGTGGAGTGTGGCCAAAAATTATTTCCATGGAGGGAAGCCTTCCTATAATTATGTAATGGCCACATGGTCTTGACCTTCCTCCTGGTGAATTATAATGACAGTTTTTTAGGTCAGTAGATTCCTTTTCTCAGTCTGAAATGATGTTGCTATCTGTATGGCTGAGATACTGGGTAGATTGTAACCATGGTTAGACCTCTTCCAGTTACTTTTCACTTTTCCTAGTTAATAGCATTGATGTCTGGGGGTTTTTCTGTACTCACATAATGTGTATGACGGCCTTGGTTTCAAGATATTTCTGCTTTCTTCTTTTCAGTTCAGCCAGGCCTCTGTGATCAGGAGTTACACCAAGTTTGTAATGGGGGTATGTAAGCAGTTGCTTTTGTTGGGAATTCAGATGCATGGCTGTGTGTATGTGTACATGCGTGTGCATGTGCACACTTCTTGTTTTATGTAAATCAATGTGCACTTGGGTATACCTTGGTTTAAGCACTGAATAGTAACAACCCATTTTGAGAGTGAGCTTCAAATTGAAGCTGTGTACCTTGACTTAGAACAATAATAGATAGCCTTCTTGTCAGCTGTGTGCAAGCCAAAGTGCAGAAACAAGATCACTTTGTCCTGTACTATAGTAGATATTTTGTCCATTGTTCTCATACTTGACTGTTAGTCTGCAGCATTCTTCCCCAAACACAGAACATAATTAGAGTGGGCCTGGCTTATCACCACGTTCAGGCTCACCAAATCTCCTGCTTCTGCTCCACCATTTTACTGGCTACAGTGTCCGCACCACAGGCTGGCCATTAGTGCCTATTTGTTTTATAATAGTGCATCTTGTTTTATATTAAAGATATTTGCCTAACTTCTTAAAGTCTCACCTACCTGAGATACTTCAAGTGAGATAAAAGATTTCTGAAGACATTGGCTCTTATATCTGTAAATCCTATGGATGTGAAAATTGTAGTGGTCCATTAAGCCATTCTTGAAGATTTGGTGGTCAGTTCATTGATTCCTTATTGTTTGAGAAAATTGCTATGCTGTCAAGCCAAAATCAAATAACTCCACAATTAATGAAGTACAGACTGTTATAGCTTATCTTTTATGTACAGGGCTCTCTTTCCAAGTATGTTCCAAAAGAAATGGATGGCTGTGGTGCTGAGTATCTTCCATCCCTTAACTGCTACTTCTGATCAGATCTGCTACTTCCTATCATTACCTTTTGCTTGTTAGTTACTTTCCTTTGTAACTGCAAGTCAAGAAGCCTGTGGCCTAGAAACTTACCTTGTTGAATTCCCAAAACATTATGGTCTCTTCTGGTTTTCATTCTGTTGTGTGAAATCTGTTTTGCTCACTTTTTTGCCCAACTTTCCAATTTAACTGCAGCTGTCTCAGTAATTTTTTTGTTCCAGATTGCTGTGAGCGTGCTGACATACCCTTTTCTTCTTGTGGGAGATATCATGGCAGTAAACAACTGTGGGTATGTGATTTTGCTTCCTAATGCATGCAATTTTTAAAATTAAAATCCAGTGAGCTGTTCCCTAAATGACAATTACTCCATCTATTGATTTTTTCCCCTATGCTAGAGGCTTAACCTTTACATATAGAGACATGTAAAATTGCTGCCTTTCACCTCCAGAAGTATGAGAACTTTAAGCTGATGAATTTGGACAGGCTTCTTCCCATTCTGTTGCTAGTTCTAACAAATTGAATCAGTTATGTTTACTTGTGTGTAGACTTACCATTCAATAATTAATTAAATGGATTTACTCTAGTTGGAATTAAACCACAGGATGCCATCCTCTGTGTGGTCAGCATGTCTTTTAGCTTGATAAATGTGAAGCAAACAGACTGCCTTTTTCAAATTTGTTAAAGGTTATAAAATGATGTAAAGTCACAGCCGGAATCCATAGGTTGTTGTGGGTTTTCTGGGCTTTGAGGCCGTGTTCTATTAGTATTTTCTCCTGACGTTTCGCCTGCATCTGTGACTGCCATCTTTAGAGGTTATAAAATGATTTTGAACAGGTGGATGACATTTTATTTTCACATTTTTGAAGTACCTGTGGATTGTAGAACATCCACATAGCATGTTTTACAGTTACTTATTATCCTGTTTTAGAACAGAAACAATTTCTTTTGTTAATTGACTATAGGAGAACATTTTGATGCAATACTGATATCTGTTCCTGTCTGTGCCTAGCTTGTTTCTCTCTTCCTCAGTCATGCATTGTTTGTATGTTCTCTTCCTTCATTGCTCTGTTTGTTGTACAGGTTACTTGCAGGCCTCCCACCATACGCTCCTGTATTTTCCTCTTGGATTCATTGTTGGAGACACCTCAGTGCTCAGGTGAGCAGCAGTTTTTACTCTGAGATGGGATTATCCAGGGAGAGGTGGAAAACCCCTGGTTGCAAGCCATGATCACTCTTGCTTTGATGGATTGCACAGTTGTGTGATCCTTTTTTTCTGAGTCAGGAGGAAAAGAATCCTAACTATAGGCAAATGCATCTTTGCCTTAGATATTTCTTAGATCTTTGCCTTAATGCACAAAAGATGGCCTCACCACATAAGCTTTATTTTTCCTGTTCCAACTGATTAAAAGTAGCCCTTCCAATCTTGTGCCCTCCAGATGGGTTAGACTGCAGTTATAATCCAAACTGGGGCGGGGAGAAACTAGTCATGTAAGGTTTCTGGAAATGTTGACACCAGTAAGGAGAAAACTGGATTTGTTTTTGTTTGTTTTCTTTTGGCTGTGAGGGAAATAAAAAATTTCAGAGAAATTGAACAAAGTGTTAGCACCCTCTACAGATAGAAAGTTTCTTTCTTTAGGAACATATTTATAATTTTGTTTGGCATAAAATTTTCACTTTTGTTATAATAAAAGAACAGTTTGTTCAGACAGTATTTATCAACTGAATTTCCTTTTCCAATTTTTTATTTTTTGTTACAAGTAACCTTACAACTGTAATAAACTTACTTTGTTTCACCAGTTTATTAAGAGCAAGCAAAAAGTAGTGGAAACAGAAGAAACAATCAACATAAGTTGTTTGTAATGCCAAGAAGGCAGCATTCATTCCCATTTAAAAAAAATGGAAAAAGTAGAAATCAAAGCCAGGAACTTCAATGATCAGATACTGTACATTGTCTTACACTCTTAGAAATAATCTTGGAGGGGTAAATATATAAACAATTGGTCACAAACATCTTATTTATAATTCTAGAAAAAATTTCCATAATCTATTTTCCATCTTCTCTCTTTTTAATTTTTCCAGTTTTCTGAAGTAAAACACTCAGAAAATGTGGGAAGGATTTTTTCCTTTTTTTTCTGTTTATTTTTCCCTCATGCCTTTCCATCTGTTGGGAGGAACAAAGTTGGAAACAACTGGTTTAAAATCCCTTCCATTAGACATTAACAAAGCTATTATCTACTTAGGGATGTTGTTCTGATAGGTTCCGGGCATGTCCTTTGGTACTGCGCTGTATTATTCATGGTTTTCCTAGAGGTGTGTAAAATAAGAGATGCAATAAGTATGAAAATAATCAGTTTTGTATTTTGTTCCTTTTTTTTTGCATTCCCAAAACTTGCTGTTTATTAACTAAACACAAATTGCCTGAAGTTTTCTTTTTTCCACCTTTTGATTCCGCTATTTATAACAATTCTATTAAAATATGTTTGTAACTAACTTCTTAAATTTTACATATGCTCTTCTGAGTTGCAGCTTCTCTCTTCAAGTTTATGCTTTGTCTCCAAAGTCTGCTATGATGCAAACACTTAGCTGAAATTTTCCCAGTTTTCCACATGTCACAAATCAGTCTTCTAGCTCAACATTTCTTAACCTTTTCTTTACCATGGACCCCCTTTAAGTATCTTTTTTTGCTATGGACCACAAAGACTTAACTCGAGATTTAAAACCCTAAAGTGCATCAAATATTTATTTTATGTTCCTCATCAAGGATATTTAGATTTGGAGAGAAAGGAGAAACAAGTATATGGACATATTCCTATTATAATATTTTTGTTGGAATGATTTTGTACAAATTTGTCTTCCTTCCTATATTAAATGTAAAAGCTTATAACATTTCTTCAAGCCTTCTCAGACCCCCTGTGAGGACATTGTAGCCCCCTGGGATTCCATGGACCCTAGGTTGAAAACTGGTGTTCCAGTTTTTATCCCAGGTTTGGGCAAAGTGTGGACACAGATCACATGTGTCCCAAGGGCCATGCCCCTACCCTGCCAACATAGTTTTGGCCAAAAACAGACCACTCCACCCCCAAAGTCTTTGCTTATGGCACATTGTGGATTGTTTGACCTAGATCCCCCTCCTTTTTTTTTATACATCTTCTCTCTGGCCAGAAAATTTGTGGGGGACAAAGGGGCAAAAATGGTAGGGTGGCTTTCTAGGGTCCTAGGATGAATGGAGGCAGCACCTGATGCCTGAGAGTTGCATCCATTTGCCTTACCTGTATTTCTTTGCCATTATTTTTCTTGATATGTGGGTCCTGGTCTCTGTGTCATATGTTTCCAGGGTTATTTACGTAAAGTTTTCCTGTTTTGGAGTATGGAAATGTTGGCCTTTTGTAAGAAAAAGTTCTGTTACTTCAAATTATATTATCAAATGACAAAGTGAGTCACATAGGTTGCAGCTGGCTGTGAAGGTTGCATACTCTGCATTCTGCTGGTCCTTTCTGTCTTGTCTTGCATTACATGCACACACTTTGCTTGACTCACACACCCACCCATGCTTATGCATGTCTGGGATGAGTGGAATATGATCATAATCCATTTCTGAGCAATGATTTTTTTTCCCCTTGTATACCTCTACAGTTGTGTTTCCTGCTCCTCTCTCAGTCTTTCATCTTGTTTGGATGTCTAGACTTTGTGGAGGTTGCTAATACAAAACTAATACAAACATGCTAATACAAAACAGGCTCTTACTGCAGATCTTACAAACAGTATGGAAAACTAAATCAGGTACAAAGATTTTAAAACTTGGAACTGAGGCACAGAACACTTCCTGATGATAGATTTGAGTTTCATGTCTATGGCTGGATTGTATCTCTGCAAGTTGGTGTGCTTGCTGACATCATAATGTAGTCATGCCATACCTGATTTTGTCCATCAGTATCCTGCAAGTTGCAGATTTTGTACTCATCCAGTGATACAGGTGCTTACATAATAATACCTGACCCTCTCCAGGCCATGGGACTTCAGTGTACTATGAGAGGCCTATGTGATCGTTGCAATACTTGCTCTAGGAGTACATGGGGCAGTGGGAGGGAGGTCTTGGTAAATAGTTCCCAATAACAGTGTCGTCTTTTTTCTGCAGGGACAACTTTTCAGAGGCTCCAGTCTGCTTTTTCGTAGAGCATCCACACCAGCAACTTTTCTCACTGATTAATCTCATCTGGGAGAAAGAGGCAAACTTAAACTTTTAGAGAAGAACCCCTAAAAGCTTGATCTGACATTTCCTTTTAATTTTGAAGTGACTGTTGAGAGAGTGAGAGTGTCTTCTCCCAGCAAGCTGGACTGGATTCCCAACTACACCAGGGTGGTTTACATTGCTAGATATCCTAGCCTGTTGTAGGAAGGAGGAAGCTTTTCTGTGTGCTGGTCAAGCCTTAGGGCAGAAGGGGCAATCTGACCAGCCAAAGATTACAGCTTCACAAAACTTGACATACAGATGGTTTTCTGAAATTTAGAGGACATTGAGAAGTTGTTCTGCAGTTTCCTCTCAGTTGTAAACCAGATAAGAGCCAAGCTGGTTGTAGTTGCACTTCCTTGGTGCTGTTGTTAATCAGATAGAAGAAAAGCTTAAGCTCTATCAGTTTTGGTTTCTATGTCATTGGTTACTCTACGCATTAATCCAATTATTTTGGAATATATTTAGGATTCAGCAAAGAGAACAGCAGAGAGCTAAGCAGCAACACTGCTGAATTCTTAACAGTGGCATATATAAACTTGAGTCGTTATTAATAATATTTATGTGCACCTTGTCTTCCAGTACCATGATTATTGTGGAGGATGGTTTCAGGTCAGATGTTTAACATGTATGAAACAATTTTATCTGAGTTTCCAAACAACCCACATTCCTGAGCACTTGAACAGGATATTGAACACTAAGGGTCAAAATGAGATATAACAGAGAAATCAAGGAGTACTTTAAGAGTAAGCTATGTAATGTTCACCTGTTTGATCTTACAGTTAGAACTGCAAGAAATAACACTGATAGAGACTGGGATCCAAAGGGAATACCACATGTCTATTGGGGCTTTTTTGTTGTTTTGCCTCTCTTGCCACATGCAAAGCCGTTTCTGAAGGTTTTGTGTCATAAGTTGATGCAACTAGAAGTGAAAAATCACCAGCCTTTCTGCACATGTATGGAAGTGTTTAATTCTGCATGTAGAAAGTGAATCCTAGTTGAAGTAGCATTGTATGTTAACAAAAAGATGGAATGTGCCCTTGGTAAATGAATGTGCTTTGTTGACCTGTATTTTATACTTACTCAGTATAAGGCAGCTTTCTGTGTTCCTGTGTCTGTAATAGCTTAGTTACATGGAATGGCTGTTTTATATAAACTGTCATAGCTGTGGCTGCCATCTAATCATGTAAATGATGTACTCACTGGACCATAGTAGGATTTTCTGATAGTTACTGTAGAACCTAAATGATTTAGTGTGAGTTGGCCTCACATAGTATGAAGAATTCCGTTAGGTGTAGGGACATGTCCCTACCACAAAATTATTGACTGTCATGAGACCAGCTCGACACAAACATTGCTAGAGGTTCGGCCTGTGCTGTACCGGATTACCATTTTAGCATATTTACAGTGACAGTGTAAATACATTTTAAAAAATTCTTCCTGGTAAAGTATCCATTTTAGCAATTTTGCAGTCCTGCCTGCTAAGCCCATCTTTTTGCTGTTGAGCCATAGGAGAACCAAAAACTCCATAGCTTAATACAGTGGTCCAGATGGCTTAATCTCTACACCTTTATATAGCTGAATCATGTGTGTCATAAAAGTGTATGAAAATTGCAATTATTGTGAATAGTATTAAATATAAAAAATATTAACAAGGTTGCAGTTTGAAAAACATGGCTTGATTTTTTTAAAATGTAGCTATATTAATGTTTGTCATCAGGCAGCTTAGAGGTTCTTTGTGTAGTAATATTGTTGAAGGCTGTCTCATAGCGGTCTGTGCTTAGGCTTTATCAGTAAACTAAGACAAGATTTATTTTCATCTATTGCTACTTAAAATAAGCTTTCCTTGTTCCATGCACTGTGGTGCTAGTTCTTTTATGTGCTTGTGTATAGTTGTTACTTGATAGTCTCAAATGTATTTGTGTTGGCTTTAGCAGAGCCTAGAATTGCATTGTGGGGCATGTACCAAGTGCATTAATTTTATAACATTTCATATAATGAAGCACGGTATGCCTGCTTAGTGATTTCTTCCTTTACAGTGTACATCTTTGGTTAATCCAGAAAAAAAATCTGTCCTTAGCCTCTTTCACCAGAGGAACTGCAGGAATTCATCAAAGAGGATTTGTCTTTCTAATGTAGGATCCCAAATCTTTTTGTTCTGGACACTGTCATTTTGACTAGACAAACTTGTTTTTTATGTTTTGGAGATGTACACATCAGGCAGAATATTCTGGAAGGGTCTCTTGCAGTATTTAGAATGAGGGCTGTCTCCTCATCCCATTGACTTTGCCATAATTTTCTTGCAGATTTATGTTAAAGATAAATGTATGGTCTGTTTTTTGTAAGTATTGATTCTAAACTGACTTAATTTGACTTTAAAATAAATTTGGAGAGATGTTTTCCAACTGATTTAATATTGCGCATTAGTCTAGGCACTTTAAAACTCTAGTCTTCTTGAATCATAATAATTATTAGTATTCAGTCTTTCCTTTGTTGCTATGTAGCCAGACTCTTACAAAAACTGCCATTTCTGTCAAACTGAAATTGTGGAGTCCACATCTAGTTAGATGAATGATACTTGCATTAAAGCTTATCTTTGTTTCCTAGTGCTGGTGTTTGGAAGCATTCAAATGCTGACATGTGATTATCTTTACCTGTCTACCTATCTTATTCATACCCTGTGTAAGAGGCTCTCCCCCTCTTTGCATTAGATATCATACCTTATAAATTCTGTTTTTAGTTGGCAACAGGTAAAGAGCCAGGGCAGAACAGATTATGAAAAAATTTTTTTTCTAAATGATGGCTAGGTTTTGCCAGTGGGTTTTGTTTGTCCTGTCACCATTTACAATCCATCTAATTTCCTAGCTCGTGAAATGCCACTAAGTTGTATGCTATTTTGACGACATGAAATTGTGAACAGACAATTTTGTTGATTCCACTGCAGTTCTGTTCAGAAGAAGAAAAAAATGGATACTCTTTCTATCAAACTAATAAAAATTATTTTTGAAAAGTCAAGTTGAAGAGATGTGTGTTGACTCCTTTCTGACTGCAGAGAAAAGGGAATCAATTGCAACTCTGAAGGGCAATGACATAGGAGACAGCCGTTTGAGAGTGCTTGAAAATTAAGCATCTGCAAACAGCGATGATGATGATGATGATGATCTATATTTATACCCCACCTTTTTCTCAAAACCAGGACTGAAAAGGTAATTTTTCAGGATGTCCTCAAAAAAAATCCCTCCTGCTAATTTGTATTAGGTAAGCGTTCCAAAACAGACATTCCCTCAGATAGGCCCTGAATTGTCCAGAGCTTTAAAAAGTAAAGCCAAGATCTTGAACTGAGCCTGGAAAACATTTGGCAGCCAGTGTGGTGTTTTTGTTTGATTGTTTAAGTACTGGAACAATACACACACAAAACAAATAGCATTGGAACCTCCTTCAAGAGAAGGCAATTCATGACAGATCAAGGAGGGCTAGGGTAATATAGTAGGCGGCAGCCCAACCTATGCCTATTTATTCAGAATTGTGTTAAGCTCAGCATGAGTTGTGCCCATGAAAGTGCATAGATTGGTTTATGTGTAAGTCAACTTAAGTGTAAGCTGAGAAGTCTCCAGTTCAGACTATGTGCAAGAATGAACTTTCTGTTACTCTTTACCCATCTAATACAGAGATAACTCTGGCTTCAAAATGCATACGAATAGCTCTGAATTCACTCCAGCATTACAAAAATGCTGATGTATTTATACATTTGTCAGACATATGTCATTCATTTAATTGGATATTGCTGACCTTCCTTTAAGCCATAGTTGTGCAAAAGAGTCAGTCACAGCTATAGTGGCTTCTAATAGAACTGTATAGGTATTACTTAGCTTCTTATAGTCCCTCAGTCATATTTTCAGACTTCCTTTGGGCTTATTTTAGCCCTTGCAGCTCAAAAGATGTGTTTTGCTTAGTGAACACCCCTTGTAGTTTCCAAATACCACTGACCCAACATTGGCCCAACCTTCCAGAATTCGCTTGCTACCATGTGATCTTACCTGCAACCCAAGAAAGGCAGATTCCATGATTGAGTGAAGAATCAACCCAGTAATGTAAAATAGAGTGGTATGTTGACAGAAAGTCTTTTGTAGTGAAATTCCAAAAATATGTTGAAGACAATAAGGAACTCAATAAGACAGCATGTAGTTCTTAGGTTCAGTCTGTAGCATCTCTGTTTATGGGAACATAAATAATAGGGTTCTTGTCTGCGCCACTGCTAAATAAGCAGACAATGCTGGACTAAATTGCTCATATTTTGCTTGGAATGAATCAGTTCCAGAGCTTGGGATGTTCCTTGAAGCAGGGATTTCTTACCATTATACTTTCAAGCTGCTTCCCAAACAGTTGGTGATCACTAGAGTTACAATTTTTAAAAAATATAATTTTCACTTTCCAATTGCTCAGAGGGGAGTAAAATAGTTACTTTAAAAGAAAGGAATTCCAGAAGCTGCTGTACAGATGTACAGACACATCTCTTTTCCCTGGTCTTGCCCTTCAGCAACAGTGAGCAACAGCATGAACCAGCATTTGAATCATGTAATAATTCTCCACTGTTTAGTGAAGCTACACCCATGTAACTACATGCATAACCAAAAAAAAATTAATTATATTGCTGAAGTTATCCCACATTAACTTACAACTATGGTGTAGTTATACCTTATGCAAAGGACTCTTGTAGCACCTTTGAGACTGACGGAGAGAAATAGTTGTATCTTAGTTACTGAGGAAGAGAATTAGTTTTAAAAAATAGAGATTGCTTCCAAGCTTTGGATGGTTCCACATTTATTTAAGACTTTTATACCTGATTTTTCAAATGGAAATTGATTTTTCAAATGGAAAGACTGATAACACAATCCTTGCCCTCAGGCTTACAGTCTACAAAGACAACATGGAAGGAAAAGAGGTGGAGACTGAAAATGCAACCTGCACCTGATCTAAAGCTTTTTACTCACAATTCTCCCAAACCTTTATCTCAATAGGCTCCATGATCAGTCTTCATAGCTGAGGCATCTTCTTTTCACCATGTCCTTTTGTTCTGGCAATTTGTAGTTCAGTTTCTCTCTTGTAACAGGTAAGATAATTTGTATTAGATCAGCTGAAGAAATGGTTGCTGGCAGTGATTTTACTGTACAATTGGCTACAGCATTAACAGGACAACAAAACAGTAAGATCTAAAGATCTGGATTAGTGATCTTTCTCATTCAGTGGTAAGATACAAAGCCCTCTGTTTTCTATAGAACTAATTTTAATTTGCTCCATATTGTATTGGGAGAGTATTTTATCTGGATAATTTGTTTTCCAATTGTATAACATAGTTTATTATTCATTCATTCCCTCTTTTTGTATGTGTGTGCATTTTAGATTGTACACCTTTGGCAGGACCCACTGTTTTTGTTGTTTTACTTGTAAAGTGCCATGTGTATGGATAGTGCTATGTTAACAACAACGACAACTATTATATACGATTAACTATATAAAACTAAGGTAAAGTAGGGAAGTAGATCCTGCATATGAACTTTTAAATAGTTAGAGTATCTGTTTCAGGATAATGTGTTACTCAGCTTGCTAGTAATTGCCATGGAATTATCTCATCTACCCCCTCATGTACACACACTGTACTGTACCATTCAAAAACTGGATCGTTTTTCTGCTCTCTAGAGCAGGTTTCTTTGAGGTGCACAGTGAGTTGTGATGTTGAGGAATTGTTATCCCTGGAACCTGCTGCTCTCCCAGCAGAAGTTCAGAACTGAGACTGCCCCATACTTCTAAGGTCCTCTGAAGCTTCTACTCATTACTGCATGCAACTGCTCCATGTAGATTACAAACAAGTAGAACATTAAAATACTGTTTAAAGCACAAAAAATAACCTTATTACAACTAAAACCACTTTAAAAATATGGAATTTAGGTTAAGACATTGAGGCTAAAAGGCCTAAGTTATATTAATAGAGTTATATAAAAAGGTATGCATTTGTTATCAAAAAGACCATTAAAACAGTTGTGAAAGGCCCTTATTCTCCCTCAGATTGGTGTGGCAGTTCCAATCCAAAAAGATGCCCTTTCAATATCACTTTCCTTTATGCTACCCTTTTGTCACAACCTTTGTGTAGCAGGGCTAAAGTTTTAGTTGTTTCTCAGAACCAAACTGTTTGTTTAACATGTACCATGTTCTTTTTATTAGTGACTTTAGATAATTCAGGCCAACTCAATAGTTATAAAACAAACTACAATGACAGTTATTACAATAACAGTGGAAATAAAGTATCTTGTTAGAGCTCAGTTATAGTAAAGTGTTGGTGCATTAGCAGTTTAAACTTCTGACAAACTTTGATATTCAATCCCTGCTTTAAACACCAGTTCCTGTGTCTTTTCCTCAGCCTGTCAATCACAAACCAAGCCATCCTCTCTCTGGCTAGTTCTCACTGAAGACACACAAACTTTACCTTATATAGAAGCCTCTCATCCATAAGCCCTTCCCATGTACACTAATGTGCTGTGTTTCATTCTTGAGGTGCTGTTCCTGTTGCCTAGCAAACAGTCATCAGGTTGTACTGACATTCCAAATAACTGACCCCCCAAACAACTTTGTCACAACAGTTTTAGGAGACTATTTCATAGTTGAGTTGCCAACACTCAAAGGCTCTCTTTCTAGTGGTCATCTGCCTCACCTCATGGACTGGAACTCGGACCAGGCCCTATAAAAGGGATCTTAAAATTTGGATGGATCCGTATGGGACAGAGTGGTTGTGATGACAGCAGAACCAGAGGGCCTGCCCACTCTGTAGATCAACCAATCACAGTTCTTGGAAAGTTGGGGAAGAAGACTAGAAAACAGAAAAGGTTGGCAGTTTGATGGTCAGTTGAGTTGTTAGTTGTGATTAGAGTCTGAAGTGGGAGGTGCATTAGGGAAGGGGGAGGGAGGAGGTTAGCATTCAAGGAGAGTTAGAAAGTGATTAGGAGTTAGAAATTGACAAAGTAGTGAGCCCTCTTAAGATCTGCTGCTGTAAAGGGGCTTTTTATATTTTAAAAAACTGTTCCTCTTTGCTAACTTCTCCTTGAGTTGTTTCATTGAGGGGAATGTCTGAGTTCCAGTCTCAAACCATCACGAACTCATAAAAAATGTGCATGCATGTCTTAGGGCTGGAACTGTCTTAGGATCCCTATAGTGAAACCCAAGAAAGGATTTGGAAGAAGGAAGAAGGTGATAGGAACCCAGGATTAAATAAGAGAAGTAGCTGGAAGGGATTTCCTTCACAACGGTGTTTCATGTAACCTGGTCCCAAACTCTTTTTCTGCTGCATACAACCCAGAGTAGGGAAAACTGCTCAGGCTAAGATTGGAACACCACGACACAGACTTATTGTAAAATGTCAGCTTGGTAATGTTGTTAGACAAGTGAAGGGTTTTTCTGGTCTGAAAGGCTGGCAACACTAAAATAATACATCAGATCTGCTGAAAGAGGACATGATCAGTCAGATTCAACTCCAACTGGTAACATGCCAGTTCTCTCATAATTTTAATGTGAAGTGGCTCTGTTCTGAATACTACAAGGAAATGGTTCTTAACAAAATTGCTCGATCTTTTTTTTAATCCACATTAACTGAGAGAAGCTAAATGGAGAATATCTTTCTCACACACCCCTTTCCAGTAGCAAACTCTGCCTTGTAACTTGTGTAGCTTAATATTTTTGGCATACAATTTTAAGTTCCTTTTTTATTCCTGTCCATGTGAGTGGGCTTCCATAGTCTACCCCAGGGAAAGTCTTTCCTCTCCTTCCCTTCTGTGTCTGCTTCCTTCCTGTTTTATATCTGGTTCTGGCAGCCACTTCCATTTTTGTCTCTAAGTGCAGAACATACCTTCTTGAACAGCAAATGGCTTCTCCCTCTCCCGTTCTTTCTGTCTCCCCCACTCCTATAAGCATAATGAGAAATGCTGTTTTGCAGGAAGCTGTAGCTAGGAAGGGTTATTCTTCAGAATTTTTGCTGTGTTTGTGATGATCTTTGTTAACAAGCACCCAAGCCAAAGGAAGTGTGGCTTCTAGATGATTTCTAGTCCAGGTGCTCAGGAAAGCCATTCTTTTAATTCAGGTTGATAATTCAGTCGCAAAAGAGCCCGTATTCAGTGGAAGAGATATCTCAGTAGTTTATAAAAAGGGGGATTGAGTGATTCACTCTTTAACTGTCCAAGACACATGGGCATCCCCTTTCTCCATAATCCCTTGTAAATGGCTTTAGATGACCCATTAACAACATTTTCTTGTTGATAAGCTTATCAGCAATTAGTATGTCTCCTAGTGACAACTTCTGTCCAGCCATGATGGAAAGACTACAGAACGTGTATCTCAAACAAGCAGCGGTCAGTCATCATCATTTCCAGAATACTAGATTCATATTTTTGAAACATAGTACTTAAACAAAACTTAAAGTAGAGGTTTGAAATTTTCCCAGATTTCACATTTTGACTTTTATAATGTGAATGTGAAGTTGAAAACTTGCTACTCAAAATAGGAAAATACTTATTGTAAAATTCAGGTATTCGTGTCTGTGTCTTGGTTTGTTTCTTTATGACAATGTCAAATACAAAAACTGTTGGCTGTCCTTGCCACTAACCATCAGATGTGAAATACCATTATAAGCCCTAGGTGCAGTGCAGAAGGGGGATAAACAGATGACAGTCTTTGATCAAACTGTCTCTTAATCTAATAGCACTTGTGTCTGGCTGGCTTCTCTGTCACAAAATTCATCTTTCGCTGCAGTGCTGCAAAGAACTGCACCTGTGGGGCTGGTGGGTCAGGCAGAGCCTTTCACTTTCAAATAATATACAATGGCTCTGGGTGGTAGAGGTGCCAAATCTGTTTTTGTTCTGTAGCTTTGGAACTTGAGCTGCCAAACAGGGATGCAAAAGAAATTCGTTGGGTTCACATTTCTCAAGAAGATCAGTTTCACTCTTCCTGCAACTCGTGAAGTACATTTACCTTGGAAGTATGTTTGCGAGGCTGGCAGTGAATTTTCACAGAGAAAAAAACGTGTGCAAAAATGTGTACATTTAGGAAAACAAGTATTTGGAAAATGTGCATGAATAAAGTGTGGCCTGCAACCCTTGGATTTTGATGTAAAAATTACTAGTTATAATTTCAAAACCTTAGGGGAACACGATTGTTCATTTAAAGCTATTTCCCTCTCTGTGATATTTTAGATTGAAATAGCCTTTTTATTGAAATCATTCATTGCTTCAAGGATACTGTTTGGGACCTAAACAGGTGTGGGCAATCCAAATAGCCTTTAAATAGCCAATCCTCTCCTTCTCCTGAGTTTCAAAGATTGTCCATTTTTTCTTTTTTTCTTTTTTCTTTTTGTGGTATCAGGCTTTGAAAAATGGGCTGGTGTGGCTCACTGAGGTCTAGAGGAAGATGAAAGTGACTCCCAGACCTGCCAAAATTTTCCACCACTTCCTTATCCAATTTTAAAATAATGTATCAAATGTGGACAACAATGCAGGTACTGGGCAGGGAGAGGGAAAAGCCACACATGTTTTTATACAGGAAGAAAAACTCCAACAACGTAATACAGAAATGGGATAGGATGAGAATGCTAGTGAAATTCTGAGAAATCAAAAAGAAGACTGATGGGTTTTCATATCTCTTATCATTGATTATAACCTGTATTATTTTAAAACAAACAGCTCTTCTTATTTCAGATCCATGTAATAGGTGTCAAATACTATGTTATAAATTACTAGCAAACTCACATTCTGAGTATCAGTCATTATGTAGCCAGAACAGCAGCATGTACTCAGAACTGAAATTGTTAGCAAATTTTGGGGAAATCCCAACATTTGAAAAAGTATGTGTGTCCACACGCATGTGCATGCACGCACACATCCAGATCTTCAGGAGGAAACAAAAACATGAACCAGGGACTGAGAGGTATTAAATGGCTACAGAACATGGAATCTACTGGAGAAAAATAACAGTGAAAAGGGTGGATCTTGGAAACTGGCTGGAACACTGAACAGGAATACATACTGCAACACCTTATTGCAGCTCCCACTGATCAAACACTAACTACCATTGGCCTGCAATTCTCAAAATGTTGTAATCAAATGCAGAACTCAAGATACCTGGCAAAATCTCAAACAGCAAGAGAATTGTTGGCACATATGCAGTGTCTGAAATGACAGAGGAGAATTTTTGGGAGCAAACAAGATTTCAGCCCCAGCCCAGGTTTTCCTACGCGTATTTGCTTTAAAACCACATTTTGAACTAATGAGGCAAAAGAACCTTCGGTGCAATATGCTGGAGCTAGTCTGCTATCTGTGCCCTAAGCTAAGAAGCCTGTTGAATGCTGGGGGTAGAGTATGTGGGATATGACTGAGGATGACGCACTGCCCTGTGCCAAACAGAGGAGCCATTCTTGAGGCTGTGGAGCACACCCTTGGCCCTGAGCGATAGGAATGTTTGCTTTTCTCTGCTCCTGTTGTACTGTGCCAGAACAGGCAGCACGTAGACAAGAAGACAGCAGATCCCAGATGGAGGGGGAGGGGAGGGTCAGTCCTCACATTCCCCCTGAGTAGCTGAAACAGCTTGGCTGGTTTTGGCAGGGAAGCAGAATATACCATGACAGACAGCCTGCAAAGCTATTGTAGGTGTTCCTTCCTTCTTGATAGGAGCTGCTTTCCTTTGGGAAAGGGAATTTTAAAGCTGCTAATAATTGGTAGTCCAGACCAATGAGAAATCTGCCAGGGTCAAGAAGGGTATTGCTTGCAATTCAGTTCTATGTATGTTTACTCAAAAGCAGTCCCCACTGTTTTTCGTAGGGTTTATTTCTTCATCCAGCCTTGCCCAGCTAGGTTCCCACCAGATTTGTTAAACTAAAACTCCTATCATATCCAGATACAGCTACCATTGGTTCTTATGGCTAGGGACAATGAGAGATGTTGTGAGTTGTTAAAAGTATTGATCTGCAAATATATACAATGTGATTGATACTAGCTTGTGATTAGAGTGTTTTCTTATCTCTTCTACAAATTTCTTTGCATATTGTCACAAGATGAAAGTAGGGACATAAATCTTCACTTACTTCATTTTCACATGCAAAATGAAAAATATGCAAAAATAAAGAATTTCAAACGTTTTCTTCCCACTGGGAAAGATTAGCAAAATTTTGTGCATTTTGCAAGTATTTTCAAGAATTTTTCGCACATTTTTCATTTGCACGAAACCCCCTTCTTTGTGAAAAAACATTTTTAAAAATTATGCAGAAAAATGAACCAAATTTGCTGTTTCTTAGGCAAAAATGTTTTAGGTGCAGCAAAAAACAGGCTTGCACAAAAAGTTTTCACACACACACACACGAAAAAAGGCTCAAACTGTGAAAAATCTTGCAGCAGTTGACCATTTTCTGCATGTGTCATCTCATTGTGCAAAAATATCTTTTCTGGTCAGGATGAGATGATTTGTAAGTTTTCTTTCTATCCATCCTTAGATGCAAGTTGGATTTGTCCTAGCTGTTGTGAATGATGATTATAGACACTGTTGGATTTCACATGAATATCTTTTTTAAAATAGACTATCATGCTGAATAAAGAGGAGAGTAAGTTGAATTAGATTAAGAGTGACAGAGAATTAGGAGCAAAGAAATTCAGTACATTCCCCATGTTCCCCTGATCCCCAAACAGCTCAAAATACTGCAAAGTGCCCCAAAGTATAGCTGTTTCCCATTTCCCATACTCTTCAAACCCACCCTCCCCCATGAAAAGAAACCAGCCGAAATTATGGGAAAAGAGAACCCAAAGTTATATCTGATCATTCCTGGACTGCATTTTTGACCAATTTCCCAGCAGAAATTCAGTATGCAGTCTGCTGGCAGTAGTGAATTTTTTTTCAATAATTGCACTTCTCTGAAAGGAATGGAAAAGTAATGAAAGCGTCCAAGACTGAAATGAAAATGAACACGAGTATCTAAAAGAGGCCCTACTGATGGTAAAGAAGATAGAAAATACATTTTTTAAAATGAACTTTTCCCTGTTATTGGTTATCACAGGATATAGCCCAGTCTTGACTAGGCAACAATTGAATGGAAGAGATAATAACTGTGTTAAGAAGGTGCCAGTAAGTTGGGCACATTTTCAAAGTGTTGCTTGCTCATCTTCAGTACATCAGAATCTGCATCGGAAGTTGCTTGTGTTACACATACCCTTAACATCAGACATGAAGGGAAAACCTTTTTTTAAGAAAAGAAGAGGCATCCAAAATTGGTATGACTAGTAATAGCACAGAAAAACAAGGCAATAAAAACTGAGGAGCACCTAATGTATCTAGCAGAAAACAGGAGCCACATCTCAAGATGCTCAATGGATAAATGATTTATTAAGAGAAAGCCAAACACATTTTGACCTGTGTGTGCTCTCCAAGGCCTTCTTCAGGGGCTGTTTGAAATTTACCTTTAGAATTTTCTGCATGTGTAGAGTTTCAGCTCCAGAAATTTCAGAACTTCCATTTCAAACAGTCCCTGAAAACAGGCCATTGAGAACACATACAGGCCAAAATGCACAAGACTTTTTATCAATAAATCATTCATTCACTGAGGTACATCTCTTGTTTTTTGCTGACATAGAATCAAGGCAACAGGAATTGCAATCAGGGAAGAACTGAACTGAGAGAGCAAAAAGGGCAGATCAAACCATTCATAAGAGCAATGAGAGCCACTTCTATTGTAATTGTGGCAGATCTGATCTACCAATCAACAGCCAGTGTTGTGAAAATAAATATTTTGTTCTATTTGTTTCATTGCCAAAACATTTTATTATTCGCTAGCATATTTACCCGGTCTTACCTGTGATTTTATTTTCCTCTTAAGAACTCACCAAACTGTGTTATCCAGTACCTTTAACTTTTACCCATATTCCCCAATGCGTTGCTTGGAATTTTATTTTCTCATAGGTAACACTTGTTAGAAATACCTTAGGAATTACCTTACCTTAGGAATTAGATGTGATTGAAATACACAGATTTGCGTCTCTAATTCCCTAAACTGTCCTGTACAGTACCTGTAACTTTTCCCCATATTCCCCAATCCAATCTGTATTCAGAGTTAACATACAGAGGTTGGGTTCCTGAGGGGAATACATTGCCCCCCTTCTTGCTGGTAGACCTCGTCTCCATAGCAACCAATCTGAGCTCTTTGGCTGTGAATTCTAAAAGGCTCTCCCTGAACTGCCAATCCCAGGATTCCATAGAATCTTCACAGCCAGCCAATCATATGAGGTCCTCACCTGACGCAGGCAAACAGACAAACTCACAAACAGGCTAACCTTTTTATATACTGTAGTAGGTTTCCTATTCAGTTCTTTCAAAACATTTGTCTTCATTAGTCAAAAACAGCATGCTTTTTGTGGGGGGAAGGGTTTTTATCTGCCCTGATTTGCATGATTACCATTTTATTTTCCCAGAATGCTTATGGCACTGCATAGTTCTGAAAGAGGCGGTCAGTATTTTCCCCTCCGTACACACAGTGCTCTAGAATGATACAACATTCTGGGCATTCAGGGAAAACAAAATGGGACTGTCAGAAGCCAGCTGATGTCACTGGAGAAAGGGTAAGCCCCATTTTAGAATAAGCAATGAATGGTACAGTTGGGGCAATAAAAACAAATCCATTTTTTATTCATGGCATTTGTTCCGTAAAACAAAAATGAAGTGCAGCTAAGTGAACCTTACTATGAAACAAGCATAGTAGCAACAAATGCCTATCAGCAGCCGGTTGAGTGTACGAATATAATGATGAAGAGCAGCAGAAGAAGCTTTGTGGAATTAAAATAAACTGGAAATTCCTTAGATCAGTTTTCCTAAAAGCAAACACTTTCCTTAAGCCCACAGAATTAAAAATAAATTGAAATCAGTTTAATTTGGATTGCAAACAGCTTCTGATCTATTTCATTCCTAAGAGAAACTATATAAGCATTGAAGGAGATGATATAAATCCATTCTTTGGCATACTAAACAAATTTCTGGGTGATGATGACAACGATGACGACGATGACGACCACCACCACAATAAATATAATTGTCCTTCAGAAATAATTCCATCATTTCCTCAAGTATTGTGAGATTGTGTCAATAGTATTTGTCATGAATATATTCCCATAGCTACACTGATGGAAACTATTTTAAGCTTTTTTTTGCCACGAAAATGTTTGAAGATGATTTGACCAAAACCATGGTATTATACTACTGCCTCCCACCCCACCCCCCAAAAAATAAAGATTATGTGTGCAATGGCCAATAACAACTCTTAATCTCTACAACTCTTTTCTCTCTCTTTCTTTTGCTTGCTCAAGACTGATATGAAAAGCATGAAGTGCTAATTAGTAGTCATTAGCACCTCATTCCCTCAGCTTCCCTCCTCCTTAAAAATAGCAACCTTCTTGTACCTTACCTATCTGTTAGGAAGAAGTGTTACAAACCCATGCTCTGTCTCTGTAACTCACTGAGGAACTAAAAAGCCAAACCCTACATTACAGAAAGGAATAAATTGCCAGCTGAAAAATTCTACTCTTGACCATTTTGATACGAGTATCATAGTATCATACAAGACTGGGGTTTATGGAGTTTCGTCACAATGAAATTTACCGTGAAAAATCACAATAGAAGTGGCAGAATATGTAGGGAACAACTTGAACTGGTTGTTGCCCTAGTGCAAGGTAATGATACTGCATGTGTAATAGAAGAAAGTTTACTGTTCCCTTTTGTTTGTAAATATAGGGGTATGTATTTATTTGTAAAGCCAAGATGGCTTACAATTTAAATGACCCCAGTTCAGTAAGCAGAGGGTAAAAGACACCCTATTTTACCAGAATGCTGAAGATAGGTCTGTCTCTAGAGGACCCTGCTTGGTTCCAGAAAATTACCAGCCATAAAGGCAGCCATTACTCAAGCGTTGGAGGGACACCATTTGAATGAAGTGCTTTCAGTTTCCTGTTTGCTGTTTCCTCCTTAATTTCTTTTGAGTATGGAAGAAATCCATCCTAAATAGTTTGGATAAGATTCAAGAAACCAAAAAACAAAAGTGGATAGGTGTGGGAACGGGAGTGAGGGAAGGAGGGCAAATTGTAGGGTTTGTTGCAAGATTAAAAGGCACCTTACTAAACAAATGTTTTTCCTTATGGATAGAAATAGGGGAGAAAGAACATGGAGTTGTAATATTTAAGATGCAGGGGGGAGGAAGCAGCTGAGTTTCTCCTCACTGGCTGCAACAGGAAGTGACCATGACGGGTGAGAGTTTGAGATGTCATTGGAAACAATCACTCTCAGGCGCTCAAAAGCCCATTTGTATTTTAAAGCGTGCTGTAGGGTTCTGCAGGAGAACACAAAGGCCTTCGCCATCATGGCGTCTCTCCATCTCCTTCATGCAGCAGCCCAGGAAGTTCACATTGTGGTGGAGGAGAGGGAGGGGAAGAAGGGATGTTAAAGCTGGATTCCTGCTTCTGACTTCATCTGTCTTCTCCCCTCCACCCCGCCGTTGGTTCCTTTAATTCTAAATTGCTGTAGCAGCCTTTAGAGGGCCACTTATGTTGATCCAGATGTAAGGAAAAGCCCCTCCTCATCCTCTTGCTCTCCCTTGATTAAAACATTATAATTCTTTAATCTCTCTGAATTGAGTTTCTTCCTTAAAAGCTGCCTGTTCTCTTTGAGACACCAAAGCAGTTCTTGTCACGCTGCCAAAGGAGGCCGGGTGGAGTGTCACACAGCTCAAACTTTTACAAGCTGAGTGAGCAGGAAAACAAGCAAAGGCACACACAGACAAGCACAGAGAAAAAGAAGGAGAGCAAGTGAGCGAGAACTCTTTGGCTTATTTCGAATTTTTGGGCTTATTTTGCAGAAAGGAGAGGGGAGTCTTCTAATTTTATTAGTAGTATTCTTGTTATTTTTGGTGAAGCTCAGCCATAAATATAATTAACTTTTCTAGCTAACTGGATGGCCAACCTCTGTGAAACTTGGACGAGAGAGGAAAAAATGACGTCACCACAATCTGGGGGTGCCTTTCGCACTGCCTGTTGGAGCCGAAAGAAAAGAACAGGGCAATAAAACAACGGCTGTCTCTGTCTCCTTCGTTAAACATGGCACTAATTGGATGTTAATTTCTTTGCTCTTCTTGCTGTTTGATTGTAAGAACTCTCTCTCTCTCTCTCTCTCTCTCTCTCAATCTCTCCTCCCTCTCCCCCCTCCATTCCCTAGCAAGGGCTCTTTGCCAGTCACAGGGAGCCTCTACTGTACATTCCCTCCCAATTGTGGGCTCAAACAATTCAGAAGCTGGGCAGTATTAAAAGAGAAGGAGGGGGAGGGAGGAATTGGATTTGGGAGTTTCAAGAAGCTCAACATTTTCCTTTCATTGCCCTGTACAGAGTTCGGTGTATTTTTTCCCCCTCTCTCTCTCCCTTGTGTTCTGTCCAGTCTCCTTGGCAGCATGAAAAAGAAAATTAACCCAACCACTACCCAGCCCATGTGTTGAAACAGGCATTTAGGGGAGCCACTGCAGGCAGGAAGCTGTTGCTGCCTCTGCTGCCCAGGTCACCCTTCGAGGGTGTTTGTCTTTCTTAGCTTGAATTCTAGAGGGTGCTTAATGCATCAGATTGATCCATAATGTGCCCACACACACTCAGGCGTACATAGAGTGGTGCAGTGGAAAGAGGTAAGTTAAGAAGAGGCTTGAGGGAGAGCAGGGGGAGATTTACCAAGGGAGATGGTGGGTGGGTGGAGAAGAAGAAAGGGAGGGGAAGGAGCGGGAGGAGGAGGTGGAGGGTAGAAATGTGGGAGTAAAGTCCTACCTGGGATCGGTGCCAACTTCCTGCACTGGGCTGCAGACCCGCAGCTTTGAGCAACCCACCAGAGGCGACTTTTCTCTCTTGTCACGATTCCAAGAGGCAAAGGAAGGCAACGGGAACAGGTACAACAGATGCAAAGCTGCCTTGTTTTCCAGGGTGCTGGTGGGTAAATTCTCTTCTCCCCCCTTTCCAATCCTTATTTCAGCCAGCTGTATTTTCAAAGGATTCTTTCCAACAGGATTGATGGAGGCTTTGACAAAAAATAAAAATAAAAATAAATTTATTTCATTTAAATTTTTTGGGGAAGGGTGAATTCTCTTGTCAGTATCTCTTCTCTGTTAGGATTAACATGCAGAAGATGCGCCTGTCACTTTGCTTTCTGTCAGTTGCCTGTTCAGGGATGGGAGACGGCTTTGTTCCGCGCTGCCTAGGAAGCTGTGCCAACTCTGACTTGGCAGCCAAGCCAGAGTGGGCAGGGAGAGAACGTGAAGAGAGCGAGCGAGAGAATGATTGCTGAGGCTTCCAAAGTGGGAAGTGGCTGTAGGCCCATTTCCGAATGAGGCAGCTATTCACTCTGCCCCTTTTCTTTCTCTGTGTCTCTCTAAGGCTGGCACAGACAAAATGGAAAATGTGTATGCGAAGCGGGGGGGGTGTCTGTTCTTCTCTCTCATTTCTTGGTGGGTTGTTTTGTTTTTGTTTCTAACAAGCCTCACCTTCCTCTGTCTTAGCTCCCTTCTTCAGACTGCAGACGAAGCAATCACAAAAGCAAAATGCTTCTTGCATAACTAAGATGGTTTTCGTTTGGGTTTGAGGGTTTTTTTCCCCTCCGCCCTCTATCTCTTTGGTTGTGTTAAAGAACTCAGCTGCCTCCAGCATCTCAAGTTCAGGAAAGTAGGAGCCAAGATTTATTTTACGTGTGTACAACTTTGGACTGACAGTGTGGGGAGATGGGCAAGGGGTATTGTGGTGGCGGTTTTGTCCTTTGGAGGCTTGTTTGTACAAAACACTGAGAAACTTTTCATGTACTAGCACCTGAAGAGTCAATGGAGTGTGGCTTTCTTTCTTTTTTTTTTAAAGTATTTTTTAAAAGACCATGTTAATAAAAGGCAACCATCCCCAGGGCATGCTACCCAAGGGTTTCAAGTGCTGGAATTCCTGCCAGCTTCCCTTTGTGCCAGCCTCTTGTCGGCCTTGGCGTCTCATTCGGACGAAGCCTGGCATGCAGGCACCGCCCATTTCTTGGCGCTGAGCTGCTATGAGAAGGAAAAGGGAACGCAAGAGAGGGGAAAAAGCTGTCTTACTCAAAAGTGGCCTTTCTCGGAAAAAAAAATTCCTGATGATTGTCCAGATAATCGGAACTAAAGCCAGCGGCTGAGCAACAAAAACCTTCACGGCACATCTCTTTCTGGTACGAAATCAAATGTAGCTCTTTTTAAAATGTCTGAAAATGCCATTTTATTTGTCCAAATGTTCTGGCACTTGCTATCGCGAAACTGTCTCTTCCCTGCCCCAACCTACCCGCTTTTTGTAATGCAAAAATATACATTTTCTTTTTTAAGAAAACAAGCAAAGTTGATGGTGGATTTTGTTATCTATTTCCTCTGCCCGTGCATAGATCAAGATTTTCTCCTGATTCTGAAAATATTCTGGTTCTGGATATTAGATGGGTAGATTTGAAGGTCTTTTTGGTTTTTTTGTTTTGTTTTGTTTTTGGATTTGTGCCATCCTGCACAGGAGAGAGGAAAGTGTTGAATCATATCAGACTTGCAATTCAACATGGCAGCCCTTACTAAAATAGTATGGTTCTGCAATGTTGAAAGACGTGGCAAGAAACATCCCTTTTTGGAGACCTGGAATTTGGCAAATCTGATGTAACAGAAATACGGTGGAACAGTAATTAGTCACTTTGAGGAATAATTTGGGGAGATTTTATGTGGCGCCTTCAAGAACGAGGAGAATTTGGCCATATTACCTTCATCTTAGTATTCGGTAAATGTTAACTATTTACAAGCCGTTCTGTATCTGTTATTTTGATACTGATGCATTTGTTGTCTTTTTCTTTTTGCTTATATGGCAAATATTTGGGGCTTGTGAGGTGCGGAATGAATTATTCTCTGAGTGTTAGGTGGATTCTGGTCTCCTTCAGGGTTTGGAGAATGACATCATCACTTCGCTCTTTACTGGGAGAAATTCAGATGCATCATGGAGGTAACTGGAAAGAGTAAAATGGATGCTTTCTCAGAGTGCTCACCTTGACTTATTTGAAAGGTTTGTCCTTTCTTAAGGATGGTTCCTTCCTCCAGTTATTATGGGGGTAAATTCTGATGGACCACAACACAACAGATCCCCTCCTAACTTATACTGATGGAATGGAGCTAAGGGGCTGTGGCTTGTGTCTGTAAATTTGGCCTCTTTATGTCAAGCTTAATTTAGGCCCCTGTTGCCTATAACAAAAGAATATTGTTTCCCCATGAGTAACAGATTCCTCTTATCTACAACTGCTTCTTTGTAAACGTTTTGTTATCAACAAAGGCCCCAAATGGATAGCAAATTTTACCGTATCCTCCAGCGGAATAAATAAAAACATTAGCATGGCTTGCTAGATGCACATGCTGAAGGCAAAACAACCAGTTCTGGGTGATCCAACAGTGCAGGAGCTTCAGCAAGTGCTCTTATAGAGACTGCTCTAGAGAACTCCTCAACCTCTCTGAGGCCTTTTACTAAATTTTTCTGGATCCTTTGCTTCTCACTCCCATGGAGACAAAGCTCTGGCACACAGGATAGAATTTGGTTCCTGGCTCTTCAGACAAAGGAGGGTTACTATCTATTTCAGATAAAGGGAAATCTCCATCTTTACAAAATGTAGAACCATCCTTTTTATCTGCAGCCTTGCCAAAAGCTCACATACATGAACTTGAAGTTTAAAAGCTTACTAGCAGAGACTCTTACCTTTCTCAGTGCATGCTATTTGTCTAAGTTTTTTATTTGGTTTTGACTTGGTGCCATTCTAAGTTCATCTGTCTTTAGGGATTTAGAAAATGTACTAGACTTTTGAGATCTATATAGTATTTGATCTGGTGAACTAAGGTGCTGTAGTGGGTGCATAACTTTGATATGCATCCTCCATTTTGGACCTTGATTTCCTTGTTGTTCTGCCATCTCCAATGGAAACAGAAACTAAATTGTGTTTATAATGTCCTCCAAAATAAATTATGCCAGAAGGGATAATTAACTGTTGTTACCATACCTGAACGTTCATACAAGTCTACCTAACCAGTATCTATTTGGACGCTTTATTTATTATTATTTAAATGTGTAGTAAGGAGGCTCAGAGTGGCATGTGAAATTTTCAAAGTATTTCTCAATGGGAGCGTAAGTTTGCAATGCACATCCTACACAAAAGTCTCTTCAAAGTCAAAAAACATTCTTAAATAGTTGCTTTAAAATCACACTGAAACCCCATTTAAATGAGAGAAACCTACCTGGATTCATAAAAGTATTGTACAAAAGCCTTAACAAAACAAAAGGAACAAATGCAGCTATATCCAATTGGAAGCAAGATGCCTGACTGGAATGTATACTAGTCGCAATGACTGTACGTTACTTCCTGTATCAGAGATATTATACCATTGGTGAGAAACACAAGTGGGGGAGTGCAGTGGGAAGGTACTATTTCATTCCTGTCTTACTATGAACATTCCAGAAGTGTCTGGTTAGCTATAGAAACAGAACACCACACTAGATACAACTTTGGTTTGATTTTGAATGAGTTTTTTGCATGCTCAGTACTCCTTTTTTTTAAGAATAAAAATTTATATACCTATATTCCACAGAAAATACTTCCCCGCCCCCCGCCTCTAGTTTCTGTATATTAAACATACTTGTATGTATGAATCCACTCCAGTTCAGGAGAATAACTGAATGGGCTCAAAACACCCGGACTGCTCAAGAAAAAACCTTCTAGATTTTTGGTGGGGTTTTTTGGTTTGTTTGGTTTTTGGTTTTTGCGTTTAATAGCAATACGCAAAAAGCTTGTTTGGTCAAATAAGTCAAGATAGGAAGGGAAGACTGACAGAGGCACAGGTTAGCCTTGAAGTCAGGTCCAGCCCAAGGGAGATAGACTTGGTTCAAAATAGAGTCAGACATTTCAACCAGTGAAATTCTCATCTCAAATTCTTTCTTTCAAATCTTGCATTATACTTTATATTCAGTTACACATGTGGCTTCTTTGCTAGCTTTAAGAGGTTGATGATTCTATTTTTCTCTTCATAGTACTCCAGCATGTTCAAAACAAAACAAATAAACAAACAAATCCATTCATCATCACCAGCAACTGAGCCAGGTGACTGGCCCCGGCCTTGCCAAGGAGGGCAAGAATCTGGATTTTACTCCTTCTCTATGTGCATCTGTGTAAGTCTTAGAGATGATGGGTAATTTCATTTGTTCCACATTTGTAAGATAAATTCATCCTTCCAGGACTAGTATGCAGATAGAAACACAGTTTTCATTTGGATTCTGTCTCCCTCTGAATTTTGTAATGCCATTCTTTGATCTAAAATTGTGCACAAAATGCCTCTTTTGGGGCAGAGGTATTTAAAAAAAAACATATGTCACAGAAAGATGTGTGCAAAGAAAAATAGATCTATGGAAAGATGCATACAAAATGGCTATGCTAGAGGAAGTTGTGTGTGGAGAAAAATGTAAATTTTCGTGCAGATTTTTAAAATTTCAGAATGATGTAGAAATTGGTCAGGGGAAGCTCTGAATATACACAAGGTTGCCACGACCGGTTATAGAATTGTTTGGTT